>CATKHJ010232968.1:0-19195 GCA_949750685.1 Vernicia montana | reverse complement strand
AATGGCTAGCATTTTTATCCCAATTTTAATTTTACAATATTTTTTTATATTTAGATAAATATGACCATATATTTAGATAATAGGAAGTTGCCATGAAACTTCCTTAATTATATGTGAATTTTGATTAATGAAAGGTGGGATTCACTTCATCAATCTAACTTTGACCAATTTTTTTCATACTACATCAAGTTAATTTTCCCCTTCCCTCCATCACAGTGGACCGGCCATGTTTATACATGGTTGAGCCTCACGCTGTATTTTTTATATTTCTGTACAATTAATTTGCTATTTCGACAGCTTTTGCGAAATGACTGTTTTACCCTTCTTTTACTCTGTACCTTGTTGTAACCGATATCGATGCAATTCATTGACTTTATTTCATTAATCATATTCATAACATTATTATGAATTCATATATATCATAATATCACAGAAATAGAATTAAATTAAATGCAAAAAATTTATTTGTATTTCACCGAGTCTCGTTTGAGTTCTTATTGATCTCGTTATCTTGACAATCATTCAATTTGGCTTCCAATTTCATTACTGTTCACACTAAGGATTGATGGAGTCCAAGATATTACATAGAGAACATTATGCATTTTCCCAATAGCAAAGACCTCGTCAGTTCTCAGGTCCTGAAAAAAATAATAAGTTGAGAGAAAAAATGATTTGAATGAGTACAGTTTGGGTGAGTTGACTGATAGAAAGGAGATTGAATTTGAAACTAGGAATATAAAACACTTTGGAAATACTAAGTTTGGTATGCAGGTTAACAGTACCTAATTGATGGACTAACTTGGAAGATTTATCAGGTAAATGGACAAATATAGGCTGTTTGAGATCAATGGTTTCTTGAAACAATGCAGAATGGTGACACATATGGTTTGTAGCTCCTGTATCTATAATCCATATGTTGTCTAGTGTATAATCAAAACAACTCAAAGCAATTGTATAAATGGTACCTGCATAGCTCACATAATTGACAAAACCTCCCTATGACATGCCCTTTCCTTTCATGAACTTTTGAACTTCCTTTTGCACTGCATCTGTAATGACATTGTTCCAATCAGCTATTGTCTTGGATTGTTCTTGACTGCTACCAAGATTCTCTATTCCAACTTCTGCAACCTGTGCAACAAGTCTCATTGCAGGCTTAGGATAGTTTATAGTTGGATCATCAAGACCTCTCTATTTCTTCAGTTCTTCATACCATTCAGGTATCCCATGGAGCTTGAAACAAGTATCTTTCTCATGCCCTTTCCTGTTGCAGTATACACAATGCAAATTTGCTTTGTCTTTCTTCTTCCAACCTGCCCCCTTTTGATCTTCTCTATTGTAATCTCTCTTGTCTTGTCCCTTAACCAACAAAGCACTAGATTCACCATAATTTGCCACATTCATATGAACCTCTCTCTGCTTTTCCACTCTCTGAATCATTGAGTATGCCTTATTGATACTTGGTAGAGGGTCCATAAGTAAAATCTAGTTCCTTGCATTGTCATATGTGTCATTCAATCCCATAAAGAATTGCATTAGTTTATTCAGATTGCTAATGTCACTAATGTTCTTATTCGCACCACAAGAACAGGTAGGTATAGGTACTATGCATGCCAATTCATCCCATAATTTCTTCAGTTTTATAAAGTATTGAGCCACAAATAAGTTCTTCTGAGAGATTGAACTTATTTTCCTTTGAACTTGATACATCATTAGACCATTTCTTTCTCCAAATCTTTATTCTAACTCATCCCATAATTCTTTTGCACTAGTTGCATAGATGAAAGCTTCAACAAGTTCCTTAGAAATTGAATTTAGAATCCAGGAGGTTACCATGTAATCAGCTCGCTGCCATTGTTCAAAAATTTCTGAATCTTTACTAGGCATTGGACACTTTCCATTAATGAACCCTAATTTCACCTTAGCTCCTAACGCTATCTTAATAGATATGCTCCATGCCAGAAAATTACTTCCATTCAAGGGAGTGGTCACAAGAATCATACCTAGATGATCTGAGTTCTGTAACATCAATGAATCTCTAGGTTTGATCAAAGATTCCATAGATATGGCATTTTGATTGCCATTGTTTCGTGAATCGCCAACCTCTATTTCTATTTCATCAGATACCTCCATCAGTCCAATCAATCAAGTAAATAAGATTCGCAATCAATAAATCTCAAGTAAAAAAAAAACAATCAAAGATTAGAAAACCCGCTCTGAAACCATGAAGAAAAGTATCAGACTTCCATTGTTAAGTAATAACCAAACTCAAAGCTCTGAGCATAATAGTTAAACTCGAGAACAATTAGGAAAAACTGATCTTTATTTAATGGACTAAGTCAAGTCTTTACAATACTAGCTTCTAATATATATATATACAGAATAATGCCAGCTTAACAAGGATGCCAGCTCACTATACTTGTAACAAACTAAGTAACTGAGTAACAAACAATCTAACTAATATAACAAGCTAACAGGTGACTACAACTATTAAATAAATTATATACTTTCACAGGGTACACATCAATTCTCGATACCGTACCATAATACTAGTATCGGTTCAATTCGATTTGGAGATAATTTTGGGGAACGGAAATTTTTATTACTAGTGATTTTTCCGATTCAAAGATTAGGTTCGGTTCAGGTAATCCGAGAACCATGCTCACCTATTCATGGATCCTTGCTTTACGCGATTTTGATTATATTTTTTTATTTAATTTATTCTTTCTTAAATTATCTTAACAAACTTAAGCCATTATTATTAATTTTTTACTAAATTTAAATATTATCTTTTGATAATTTTGAATATATATATATATGTGGACTAACAAAAAAAAATATTATATATAACAATTTTTATATAAATTTTAAATAGGATCTATAGAAATAAAATTATGTAAAAAAAAAAATCGATGATGTAGCTTCATATAAATTTTATTTTTAAGAGAATTATTTAATATATAACAAAAAAAAAATTCTAAATAACTATTCAACTAATAAGCTTTTATTAGATATATATTGATTAATAAAATTTCTTATTATTTTTCAAGCAGAAGGTCACTTCTCTTGATTAATTATGGATAAACAAAAAGGCAAAAAATATTTCATTATATATATTATATATATTTTTCCTACTACAATTTCATTATAGAAAACAAAATAAAATTCTAATTCTTATTTTCAAGTGATTGTGATGTAGAATGTAGATGATTATTGATTAACATTTTTTGGAGGGGTTTATAAGAAGTTAAATCCGCTATAAGCATAGTAAGCAGCTCAACAAGAGTAATTTTTTCCATTCATAACTTTTTATCATATTATTAAAAAATCTTAACCTAGTGATAGAAGAATGGACTCTCATTAAGATAACTTCTACATATATTATAGAATATTTATTAGTCTTACATTATCTTAAATTGGTGTTAATCACGTATAATTTAATTTAATTTATTTTATTTTAAATGTGGATAGTAGGAGATCTTAAATTTATATCTATCAAATCATAAATATTTATCACTCATTTAATAAAATTTATTAATCAAGAGGAAAGGATTACAGGCAATATGTATATTAGGAATCTGAATTTTTACTTATTTATTTATTAAATCTCTAAAGATTTATTTATCTATATTAAACTCTTTAAATTTAATTTTTACACATATTAAAACATTATTTGAGATACACGCATGTTAAAAATGCGTAATGACTATTACAAATGGTGAATAAAACTAATAAGGCTAACTAAACATCTAATTACTAGAAAAATACCTTTAAAATTAATTTAATAAAAAGAAAAGAATAACAAAAATGTCACTGTATAACAAACACATCACACCAAAACCATCTTCACCTTTTCCAAAATCAAAATCAAATCCATCTTCTTCTTCCCCAAAACTAAACCCATAGATTTCCTTCATAATTCTCTCTTTAAAACCCAAACAAACAAACAAAAATCTAATAAATCATTACAATTATCTTCAAATTCTTCTTCTTCTTCTTCACCAAAACCAAATCCATAACTCTCCTTCATAATTCTCTCTTTAAATCCCAAAAAAAATACAATAAACCATCACAATCATCTTCAAATTCTTTTTATTCTTCACCAAAACCAAATCCATTTGAAAATTTAAAAAATCCTGAATTTTCCACCATCAATTCTCTCTTTAAAAACCCACAAAAAACCCATAAACTATTTAAATTATCTTCAAACCACCAAAAATCCATAAAATCAACAAAAGCTAGCGAACCTATTCCTTTCGCAATTTATATCTTAATAGCAATCAAGTGTTCATCTTTCTTGGTGAAATGTTGATGATGACAAGATTGAGAAGAATCAGTAAGCCGGACAACTCAGCGGCTACATAAGTAGCAACAACTGAAGTCTCAGTATGTGGTGATGGAAGAAGCATAACATATCGCTGTTTAAACTTTAGCCTTCCAAGAATCCATCTCCATCTCTTTGATTTCTAAAAATTTTTAGACTAAGAAAAATAAAAAGATAACCAAAATCATATTTCAATCTGGGTGAATTTAGATTTAGGGTTCTTTTAATTTGGGTGAGTTTTGATATAAGATTTATTGAGTTTGTTTTGATTTATGTTACATTGTCCTTTTTTTCTTTCAATTTATTTTTTATGTTTTTTTTTTCATTAAATTTCTTTTTTAAAGAATTTCCCAGTCATATTCTTATGTAACACGTGCTTGTATTTCATTTTCTGTAACATTCGTCAAATAATTTTTTAATGTGTGTGTAAAAATAAAAATTGAGAGACTCGATATGGACAAATAATTTTTTAAAGACTCAATAAATAAATAAAAAAATTCAGGCGCTTCAAAATGTGTTTTGCAAATTCTAATTTGTACAACATAGATATCATTATATTATAATTTAAGAGAGAGATTAAAAAAAAGAAAGAAAGAAAGAAAATTTTGATTATATATAAAGGAGGACAATTCTTGGCAAATAATTGCACTTGCGTTGAATTTTCATATTCCAAACATGGAAATCTAATTGCAAACATTTATGGTAAAGGGATATATGCAAATGACCCATCATTACTAGTTTAAGGGCACATTGACAAATCAATCTGATCCACACAAACTATGTGAACAATGATCAAATTTGACGAGGGATTCACCTAATTTGGACTTGAAATCATGATTCTAATTCAGTTTTGATTAATTTTAGCAAATAATATAAATAGAATTTTTAAATGGAAAAACATTAGGAAATTTGAATTTATAATTAACTGTTGAAATAAACACTCAATTACTAAATTAATTCTCATATCATTTTCTACACTAAATAGGAGAATGGACTTGTTAATATACATTAAAACCTTATAATGGTAAGATTTTATTTTATTTTATTTTATTTTTCTCCTCACAATAATTGCTAACTTTATTGTTAGTTATGTTGCTCCATTTCAGGCATATATGTCCAATTTGGGTTCTTTAATTTCTTTAAGGGAAAAAAAAAACAACTTTTGATAGTTGTAATTTCAATTTTTTGGTGGCCAAATCTTACACATGACAACGACCCTAATTAATGATGGTCAAACTAATTCACAATTTTGACATAACAACTCTTAAATTAAACATGAAATTTTTTTATTTTTTAGTTTTAGACTTTTTTTTATTAATTATTTTTATATAAGTTGAACTTTCTTTATCTGTTATTAGGGCGCAATCAGATTATTTTTAGTCCCAAAATGGTGCATTACCACAAGGAGGGCGGCAGTTTGGGGCTCAAGAACCCTAATTGCTATAAACTTGAATTCTTAAAAGGTAGAAGTCGATCGGGATTAAAGCCACTATATGAGAGAAATTAATTTTTTTCATTAATTATTATAATATTATTTTTCTTTAAGCCTCACCCATTTGATTCAGTTTGAAGTTGACGCGCTTTTGATTTGATGTAATTTGGATTATATTTTAGCTAAAATTGAAAATAGAATAACTAATTTGAGCAAAAAAAAAAAATAATAATAATAATAATTTTGATGCTGATTGAACTTTCATAATAATAATAAATAAATAAAGCACACAAGAACTAATTTGAACCTTCATTCATTCTTAAAACCCTAATCCTAAAAAACACAAAGCATTGCCCAATGCCAAGTAGAGGCAGTCACATCAGAAGAGAAAAGCAATGTGCATTGAAGCAGGTGACAGGTGATGTACCTTCTTTTTTTTTTTTTTTTTTTTTTTTGGCATTTATCTAATTTCTGCAACCAGATGGAAAGTAGAATCATGACGTCATAAAAGGTCCATATTTATATTATTATTGTTATATTTTATGGATAAGCAAAATTAATATTCGGTTTTATTTTTTTAAAACTTTGGTTAAGTTTAAAAATTTAAAAATCGAATTAAATTTTAGTTCAGTTTAATTTTAATCCAAAAAGTTTTGATTAAAACCAAACCAATTGAACTATATTATAGATACATATATTAAAATATATTTATATTATATATATTTATTAAACATATATTAAAATTTACTTAAATTTTATCTTAAATTTATAATAAAAAAAATAACAAAACAAAATCAAAATTAGCTCAAATCAACCAATTGAACCAAATTTTTTCGATTCAATTCAGTTATATTAAAATTTTTTCAATTCAATTCAATACTAAAATAATCCTCATTTTATTCTAAATTTTTCATTTCAACCAAACAACGAAAATTAAAAAGTGACATGAACCAACATTAAACCAAAAATTAATCAAGAACCCATCAACCAAAAAGGAAAATAAATTATCAAGAATAGTAAATTCAAGGAATTAACTAATTTATTGCTTGTGGACTTTGGCAGGATTTTGTACGGCAGCTAAGAGCCTAAGAGTGATTTTTTTTTTTTTTTTTTTTTTTTGACTTGACAAAATCGATTCTCTCTTTTCTTTTAATTTCTTCTTTGCAAACCCAAACCAAAACCAAAACTAAAACCACTCAACCATCTTTTTCCTTCTTCCACACACACACACACACACACACACACACACACAAATTATCCTAAAAAAATAGTCTAACAGAAAATTTATGGACTATATAGTTAATTTTTTAAAATAAATAAATTATTTTATTAATTAAATCAAATCACAAGAACTAAATAGTAATTTTAAAAAAATTACTAGTATCCCTCGTGATTAATTTAGTAGCGGTGCATATTTAATTTTAAAAAAAAGTTAAAACTGGTATTTTAGTCTAATGGTAAGATATGATTATTTTAAGAGTGAATACTAGAGTTCGTATTCCACCGATAAAATTAATGCTAAAAAAAGTTAAAAAATAATATCTAATCCATTATTTTCGTTCACCTCCTAAAATGTATATTTAACCCAATGTAATTAAGCATCATAAAATACAACAGTAATTAAATAAAATAATAAGCCAATTTTTTTTTTCATTATGTTACCTTATATTTAATTATGACATAGTAATAGTGTTTTTAAAACCAGACTGATGATCGAACTAGTTAGATCATCGATTTACAGTTCGATCGATTTGGTTTGTCGATCCGATCAACTCTTTTTTTTTTAATTTTTTTTTTACTTTTTTTTTATGTCAAACAACATTGTTTTGATAGATATGATATTTTTTAAGTAATCAGATCAGATCAATGGCTGATTTTCAATTTAACCAATCCGACCGATCGGTTCAGTCCAGTTTTAAAATTACTGTCTAGTGGCATTAAGTAAAATTGATAATAAGAGTTTTATCTAAAACCCTATATTTCAATTATTTTATTTTCCATCCAAAAAAATAAACAAAGTTATTATTTCCTGTCCTTTCCTTTTTTACTTTTATCCTATTTATTTGCAAATAATATTTTTTTTTTTGGCTTAAGGAATAGAAAATGTTAGTACTAAATTGCTAATAGAATCTAAGATATATTTGTAGGTCGAATAGCATACTACAATTTGTGAAAATTACAGCTTTCAAAAAATTCATATTGTTCAATTTTTTAAATTCATATCTATTTTTTTTTTTATATTGAGAGGAAGAATTTAATATTGGTGAGATTTAATTCATATCCAATTTTGAACATGTTTAATGCAATTTAATCTAAACCCTAATTTCTTTTTTTTTTTTCCATTAACTGTTGTTAGCTAAATTATACATGGTTGATTAAATTAAAGATAAATTATTATTTCATCCCTGAAATTTCACATAATTAATTAATTCGTTCATATTTTTTTTTTAGAAACTAACTAAATTATTCCTTAATTTTAATTCTGTCAACACTTTAATATAGGATAATAATTTATATCATACTCGTGAGTATCCACCTAAACCCTATTCAGTTAAAACGAGTAATACTCGAGTTGACTGAGTAATAGGTACAGGTAAATTCATACTCGAAAAAATAGCATTGAGTTTGGGTAGAGTACAGATAGCGTAGTACCATATTCATACACTACTTGAACTATTTTTTTTTATTTTTTTTAAATATATTATATATTGAATATAATATGTATTAATTTATAGTAATTATATACTTATATTTAAATTTTTACATATATTTAAAAATAATTTAGTAATTATTCGAGTAATGGTTTACCCAAAAACCTATGGATATGAAGCTGAGTTTAAAATTTATTATCCAAATAAGTACAAATACGGATATAAATAAACATGCACTTCTTTGAATATAGATAAAGATATTATATTATCTTAGTCATATTATACTCATTGTCATCCCTACTTTAATCCTTTCATTCAATTTCATCATAAAAGTATATAAAATAACTAAAATAACCCTCATTTTAATCTTAATTTTTCATCTCTATACCAAAGCTCCCAAAAATTCAGAAACCAAATTTTCCATGTGAATTCTTTTTTTTGAATATAAAGAGGAGGAACAATAAACTGATCAACAAAGGATACATATGAAATTTGTACTAAAATTTAAAAAAAAAAAATACAAAAAGCTAAAGAGGAGGAACAATAAAATCGATCAGCAAAGGATAGAAGTCATTATTGATTATTGATCTACAAGCTTCAGAATTCCTGGAAATTCTACCAGTCAAGAAGGAAAATAAAGATTACACAATCAGTTTTTTTCTATCAAATTTCGAATAACGAAACAACAATTAAAGAAAGAAGGAGATAAATACTGATATCAAAAAGAAGAGAAAAGTAAAAATAATTAAGTCAGCATCATCAATTAAAACTTGTTAAAATCAACCTTTCCATGCAAGTTCAAATCAACAACCTGTTGACTTTGGTTCATTCCTTCAAAATCCCACATCGAAATGATGTGGTGAATGAGGAGGCTTCCTTAGTTATAAAAGGAGACCTCCTTCTTTAGTTTTATCTCATCCCAATAATTAAAGTCTCTCGTTTTAAATTGTATTTTCCTTTTAGCTCTTTGTAATATTTTTTTTATTATATTGAAATATAATTTTTGTAGTATCTGAGAACGTAGGTATAATTGACCGAACCTTATTAAAATTATGGTATTTTTTTATGTCTATTTAATAGCTATTGTCGGGTATAGTTGTAGTGAATTATTGTACTATTAAATTACTTATCTTGGTAAAATTTCCTTTGTGACTCACATCTCTCTCCTGAAAATTTACCTTGTGATAATTTGTTAGTACAATCGTTCTCACTCTATTCACATGTGCAATAGTTTCAAGGTAAATTTGTTATTATTGGTGGAAGTAACTCGAATTCCACAACAATTGATATCAGAGCTCTTGGTTATCTTAGTATGCTTTGTGGTTGCGGCTTAGACTGATCTTCCACGTTAGAAAATATTTTCTTGGACTAATTAGCATTCCACATCGATAGCTATTAAATAAAATTTATAATAGAAATGTCAGACGACACAAAAGGTTCTACATCGTCAATTTTAGCAAGACATACTTTAACAAATGCTAGATTTGTAGTGGAGATTTTTTATGGCAACGGACATTTTAGCATGTGGCAAAGTGAGGTTCTAGATGCTCTTTTTCAACAATGTCTAAACATTGCCATTGAAGAAGAGAAACCATAAGATGTTGAGGAGAAAGAATGGAAGACCATCAATCGTGTGGCGTGTGGTATAATTCCCTCGTGTCTTTCCAGAGAGCAAAAGTATGCATTATCCAAGGAAACTTCTGCAAGTAAATTGTTGAAGGCACTAGAGAAGAAATATTTGAAGAAAAGCAGTCAAAATAAATTGCATATGAAAAAAAGATTGTTTCGCTTCACTTATGTTTCGGGTATCAAGATGAATGAGCACATCACCAATTTTAATCAGCTAGTAGCTGATTTAGTGAATTTGGATGTGGCTTTTGAAGATGAAGATTTGGCATTGATGTTGTTGGGATCCCTTCTTGAGGAGTTTGAGTTTTTTGAAACTACTTTACTTCACGGGAAGGTTGAAGTATCTCTTAGTGAAGTTACTGCTGCCTTGTACAGTTATGAGCTCAAAAAACGAGACAAAAAAGAAAGTACTAGTGGTGCAGCAAAAGCAATGGTAGTGAGAAGACGCTATCAGAATCAAAATAAAGAAAGGAGAAGGAGATCGAAGTTCATACCACAGAAAGATGAATGTGTCTTTTGCCGGAAAAAAAGGCACTGGAAAAAGAATTGTCCTAAGCTGAAAGATAAAGGCAAGCCTGATAAAGGGAAACTTGTCTCAGATTCGAACGTAGCTGAGTACAATAATGAAGACTTAGACCTTTCACTTGATGTCATGACATCCACAAGCTCTTCTAGCGCATGGCTAACTAATTCTGGATGTAGCCATCACATGTGTCCCTATCGGGACTGGTTTTTTTATTTTAAAAAACTAGAAGGGAGTTGTTTACACAGTTAATGACAACCCGTGTACAACAAATGGGATTGGTTCCATCAGACTGAAAAATTATGATGGATCAATCAAGGTGCTGATAAATGTTCGTTATGTGCCTAGTTTGACGAAGAATCTCATTTCTGTGGGAGTCCTAAAATCAAAGGGCGTTGTTGTAACTGCAGCAAATGGAGTAATGAAGATCATCTCTGGTGCACTTATGGTGATGAAAAGAATTCGAAAGAACAATAATTTGTATTACTATCAGGGTAATGTAGTTATTCGAACAGCAGCAACAAAAACTTCTACTGATAAACGGGAGTTAGAAGCAACTAAGTAATGACATATGCGCTTAGGGCATGCTGGAGAAAAATCCTTTAAATTTCTGATAGATCAAGGATTGTTAAAAGGAGTACGGGCTTACAAATTAGAATTTTGTGAGCATTGCATCAAAGGGAAGCAAACAAGGGTGAAATTTGGTACAACAATCCATGATACCAAGGGTATTTTGGATTATGTTCACTCAGATGTGTGTGGACTTTCCAAGACAACTTCTTTGGGAGGAAAACACTACTATGTCACCTTTGTAGATGATTTTTCCCGGAGGGTGAGGGTGTACACTATGATGACTAAGGATGAAGTGTTGGCAATTTTTACTAAGTGGAAAAAGGTGGTGGAGACTCAGACTGACAGAAAGATTAAATATCTTTGCACTGACAATGGTGGAGAATATAGAAGTGATCCATTTCTAGAAGTCTACAAAGCTGAAGGTATAGTTCGACACTTTACAGTCAGTAATACACCACAAAAAAATAGGGTCACAGAACGCATAAATCGAACATTGCTGGAGAAAATTCAGTGTATGTTATCCAATGCTGGGTTGGGCAGATAATTTTGGGCTAAGGCGGTGACATATGCAAGCCATCTCATTAATCGACTATCATCAACTACTATTGGAGGCAAGACGTTTTGGAGATGTGGTCTGAAAAACCTGATATATATTATAATTACTTACGTGTGTTTGGTTCCACTACATACTACCACGTTAAGGAATCGAAGCTAGATCTAAGAGCTAAAAATGCACTCTTTATGGGGATTACATCTGGAGTGAAAGGGTATCGGCTTTGGTGTCTATAGATGAAAAAGATAATTTTTAGTAGGGATGTTACCTTCGATGAGCCTACCATGTTGGAAAAGGTAACTAGTCAACAGTCAGATGGTACTCCGCAATAAGTGGAGAGTACTCCAAAATAGGTGGAGTTTGAAAGAAGAATTGACCAAGCAGAGAAATATGTATTTGGTGGAGATACTCCTTTGGTAGACGATGAGTCAAATAAAGAAGACACTCCTACAGTAGATGAGGAGTTTGAAGAATAAAATGTTCCAACCCAAGAACCTACACAACAACACTTACCGATTGCATTGAGGAAGCCACAACGAAAAATTCAAAAGCCTGCTCGCTTTGTTGATATGGTGGCTTATGCATCACTAATTGAAGGTGATGGAATTCCAACCATTTTTTGTGAAACAGTTCAGAGTTCTGAAAAGGAAAAATGGAGGAATGCCATGAATGAAGAAATGCAATCCCTTAGAAGAATCAGATATAGGAGTTAGCTAGTCAGCCAAAGGGAAATAATACAATTGGATGCAAATGGGTATTCTCTAAGAAATATGGATTTCCTGACAAAAATGATGTTCGCTACAAGGCAAGGTTGGTGGCTAAAAGCTACGCGCAGATGGAGGGAATTGATTATAATGAAGTATTTTCTCCAATTGTAAAACATTCCTCCATTATAATTTTGTTGGCCTTAGTAGCACAATTGGATTTGGAACTAGTTTAATTGGATGTAAAAACTGCATTTTTACATGGAGACTTGGAAGAGGAAATCTATATGACTCAGCTAGAAGGGTTCAAGGTTGCTGGAAAAAAAAATTAGTGTGTAAACTTCAAAAATATTTGTACTGATTGAAGTAATTTTCAAGGCAGTGGTACAAACGATTTGACAAGTTTATGTTGGGGCTGAAGTACACAAGAAGCAAATACGATCATTGTGTGTATTTACCCAAGCTACAAGATGGATCCTACATTTATCTTCTCCTTTATGTTGATGATATGTTGATAGCTTCAAAGAATCATGGACAAATTGAGAAATTGAAGGCTCAGTTGAATAAGGAGTTTGAAATGAAGGATTTGGGTGAAGCCAAGAAGATTCTCGAGATAGAGATAAACAAGGATAAGAAATTGGGAAGAATTTGTTTGACTCAATAGCAATATCTGAGAAAGGTACTAGCTCTTCATTTCAAACTAAGTGGATCTCTGTCACCGAAGAATGATGATGAACGGGAATACATGTCAAAGGTCCCGTATGCAAGTGATGTTGGTAGCTTGATGTATGCTATGGTGTGTGCAAGGCCCGACATTTCACAGGCAATTGGGGTAGTGAGCAGGTACATGCATGATTCTGGAAAGGAGCATTAGCAAGTTGAGAAATGGATTCTACGATATATTCTGAACACCGTAGATGTTGGATTAATGTTTGAGTGGGATAGACAGGTTGGTCAGTATGTAGTCGGATACTGTAATTCCTATTATGTTGGTGATTTAGATAAGTATTGATCAACTACTGGTTATGTGTTTACACTTAGGAAAGCACCAGTTAGTTGGAAGTCTACCTTACAGTCAACAATTGCTTTGTCTACTACATAAGCAGAGTATATAACAATTACGGAGGCTATAAAGGAGGCAATTTGGTTTCAAGGGTTGCTTAGTGAACTGGGAGTTGGATAAAGACACATTAAGGTGCACTGTGATAATCAAAGTGCTATTCATGTAGCAAAGAACCAAGTTTATCATGCAAGGACGAAGCACATCGACGTCAGGTATCACTTTGTAGGGAAATTCTTGAAGAAGGCCAAGTACTAATTCAGAAGATCCGAATTACTAAGAATCTTGCTGACATGTTGATAAAAGTTGTAACTGCGGTCAAGTTTCAACATCGTTTGAACTTAATTAATATTGTTAAAAATTGAAAATTGGCATTTAAAGACACTACTGAAAATTGGATTTGTAAGAGAATGTTTGGTTGGGATTTGGAATTCACCAAGATGGAGATTTGTTGACTTTGGTTCATTCCCTCAAAATCCCACATCGAAATGATGTGGGAAATGAGGAGGCTTCCTTAGTTATAAAAGGAAGCCTCCTCATTTAGTTTTATCTTATTCCAACAATTAAAGTCTCTCCTATTTATAAGATTTTAAATTGTATTTTCTCTTATCTCTCTTTGTAATATTTCTTTGTTATATTAAAATATTATTTTGGTAGTGTCTGAGAACGTAAACATAATTAGCCGAACATTGTTAAAATTATAGTATTTTTTTTATGTCTATTTAATAGCTATTGTCGAGTATAGTTGTAGTGAATTATTGTGCTATTAAATTACTTATCTTAGTAAAATTCTAGCTAAGGAAAGACTTGGTACTTAAGTGTGTTCTTTGTGACCCACTTCTATTTTCTGGAAATTTACCTTGTGGTGATTTGTTAGTATAATCGTTCTCACTCTATTCACATGTGCAATAATTTCAAGGTGAATTTATTATTATTGTGGAAGTAACCCGAATTCCACAGTACAACCAAAGCATTGCGGCACTCTTTTCAGCTCCACTGCTTCAATATACCCATTACTCTTATCAAAAAATTTAAATAAAAAAAATTAAAATAAAAACCCATAAAAAAATTAATAAAATATTCACGATGAAGCCTTAAATTGCATTGCTCAGCCACAATCCCCTTGCTTTTATCAAACCCGACACATCCACATGATCTTCCATTTTGATTTTTGAAGCACTTGTTTAGCTTCAACTGTGTAGGATCGATTGGAGATGAAGGGACCTCCAACGATGATGGAGTTTTCAGTGGTGATGATTGAATTTTTGTTCCCTTGGAGGTTTGGGTTTGAAATTTGAAAAGGATTTTGAGATAGAGTAGGTGAGCATGATCGGTGGAAAGAGAGTGGTAGTGGTAAGAGATGGGAAGAGGATAAAGATAAGAGTATTTTGGGTATTATAAAGTTAATTTTTTATTATTTATTTTTTAAAGGAAAATTAATAAAAGTTGGCCGGGAGTCTTAATAAGTTTGACGGAATTAAAAATGAGAGGTGATTTAATTTATTTTTTTTGAAATAAATTTAAATTTCATTAATCATCATTAGTTGAATACAAATTTCAATAAAAAAGACATGACATATAATCAACTACCTTAACAAGAGCAAATTGATTCGCAAATCGTAAATATTTAATAGAACATCCAACTGACATATAGTTGATTTTGAAAAATTGCGACTGTAATAGTTGAACAATGTGGCAAACCACTGTCCTCTTTCAAAGCATCTGAAACGCGACAATGCACAAACATACCACCAGACTCATAACAAAAAAAAAAAATTCCAACAAGGGAAGACGTAACAAAACTTCCAACAAGAGATGACAAAATAACATAAAAAATAAAATACAATATAACGTAAAATAATAAAATAAAAAGTATCACCCTAACAGCAATAAATACAAACACATTTACAAGCATATGGTAAAAATAGAAATGGAGAGGCGACAGCAAAAGTAAAGAGACAGAGAACGAGATCGAAAATGAATCGGTGATAGATGTGACAATAATAACAGAGATGAAATGAACCACAACCGATCAAAAGAGAAGATTGATAGTGGTTTAAAAAGTAAAATTTAAAGAAGAATTAAAGAGAATAGAAGAAGAGACGATTAAGATTAGTTAGTTTTTTAAAAAGTAAGTGCGATTAGTTAATTAAATTAAATTTTAATAATAAAATAGTAATTTATCCTTAAATTAACTAGGAAAGGCACGTGATCCTATGGATTCCCTTAAATGGGTCCAAAACTTCAAGGCTCAAGAAAAAATTCGGTCACGGGAAACGATATATGGATTATGGAGTAATATTTGGGAACTCAGAACTCTAGATTTTGACTTGGCTTGATAATTTGATATTAAGCATTGATAATGATGCCATAACCTACACTTGTTATAATTAATTAATGTGTATTAATGAAGTGTATAGTGATTACAGAATCATTGCATAATAATAATGCGTTTGACCCTCTGATTTTCAATCTCATCAAACTCTATAAGTCAATTCTCCTACTGTATTAATTAATATATTTTTGTGTACTTGTGTACAAGCATGTACCCTTTGCCCAAAGCTCTTTCACATGTCTATATTTTGTCCACAACACCCTCTTATTTAAAAAAATATTTAAAATTTAAAATTTATTTTCCATCACGATTTGAATTCTGATATTGTACACTATAAAATAAATATTTAAGAATTAAATTATTAACGGAATGACTTTGAATTAATAAATTTAAACATGATATCAATATTTTTTTTTATTATTTAGCAGTAAGATGATATTACATATTAGTTGATGCACAATCCAGTTAAAAGTAAATTATTCACGCCGAAACTAAAAAATTCATAAATAAAAAAAATCTTTATTTATGATCTAGCCCTTAGAATTAAAAGCATAACATAAAAACAATATTGATAGTAAAAGAAGTATAATAAATTGAAGAAAAAGTTAAAAGGATTGTAATTTTTATTTTTTGATGTAACAAAAATAAATTATTATGATCTCATTTAATTTTTAAATTTCAAATATATGGGTTATATAGATTAGCACGTCTTTATAAAATTGTTATATTTTTTGAAAGAATGTATCATGCTTATAATTCGTATGTGTATATATTGTTAGTATAAAAAAAAGAATACCCATTTTACATAATTAAAATAATTTATCCCTTTATACATTAAAAAGATGCAAGTAATAACTATTTTCAATTTTCCATTGAAGTCCACAATTCTACAAACTCAACCATATATTTTTTAAAAGGGAAAACTCAATAACCATGAAATTGATATATGATGAAAAGGAAAAGTTGCAAAATATCTCACAACATTACATTTCTTTTTTAAAGAAAAAAAAAATGGAGCAATGGTACATAACATATCCCGCAATGACTTTAATGAAGATTTAGAAGAAAGTTCAGACTTTGGACATCGTAAAAAATTGTAATAATAATAAAAAAAAAAAGTCTTTCTCAAAGAGATTGAGAAAATATTTTTAGCATAAGATTGTTTCTTATAATAATAATAATAATAACAAATGGGTCATAGTAATAAACACTATCATGGTCCTTACGCCACCAAGATTTATCATTTATTTGATTTGCCTTTATCTCACATCATACGTGCATATCATCCAACATGGTTGGCCATAACAATATTTATAATAATAATAATTTACTTTTTTTTTTTTAATATTAGACAAATTTATTTGATTTGTCTTTAGGGTTTAATGGTAATTTGGCAAAAAAAAAAAAGTTTAATGGTAGATATACTGGACAAATATTTCATGATCAATCACAAGTTTAAAATTCATAAATAATTCTTCATGTTGGCGATGATCAAGTTGTTAAAATTAAAATTAAAATAATAAATAGAGAGTTTGGGTAAGAGAAAATACAAGAAGAAACCCTAAGAGTTAGCCTGATTGGTAAAGAAGTTTACTCATCTCTTTATTAATCAGAGTTTGATTCTTGGAGCTAGCACCCAGGAAGTAATTTCTGAATACATAAACCGAGCGTGGAGGGTATGTCTTTGGACTCGCTTGAAAAGAAAATTTTATCTCGATTAACGCGTAAACTGACTCGAGGATATTTCTGATTGACTAAACCAATATATATATATATATATATAAAAGAAGAAAATTTAGGGGTTTGACTAAAAGTCTACTTTTACATACATAAAAGTCAAATAATTATATTTGTTTCATTTAAGTGTGTATATATATATGATATATAGAAACCCATATTTATAATAAGATAATACATATATAGTATCTTATTAATTTAATGATAATAATTCATAAATTATTCCACCTATCAATAAATTGATTTTGTCAATCAATTACATATTTTTCTATTAATAATGAGAATCTCTAATACTCCCCCTCAACATGAACATAGAACAAAGATAAATAATCATTTTGATGATATTAAAATATTAAAATTAATTTCAAACATTTGAAGAAATCCAACAATCTTAAATTTTGATGTTGGTGAAACTTGCCCCAAATGCAAAATATTTGCCTGTAAACACTTCTCTTAAAGATGTGCATAAAATAATGATAAAATGCACACCTTATTAATGATAATATCAAATGAAGTCAGAATAACCATCGACATTAAAATTAGGTGGAAGTTGAATTGAACCACCAAAATTTGATACGTAAAATTAATAGGGAAAATTTGAGTTTTGAGAAGAAAAAAAAATGATGATCATATGCCACCACATTTAATAAATATGATTGAAATGAGGAATTAGCTAAAATGAAATATTGTGTAAAATACCAACAAATTAAAAGGCAGGTTGGATGAGATAATTTTCAATGATCAAGTGGCTTCACAAATCAAAGACATTGATGAGAAAAATGATAGACAATAATTTATGGAAGAAAAATTGAATCATTTCGTTCTGATACTATGTTGAAATTAAAATTAAAATAATGATAAATAGAGAGATATGATAAGAGAAAGAATAAGAAGGAGATTTACATGATTCGGCTAAAGAGCTTATATTCACGAACACATTTGTTTCATTCAAGTGTGTGTATACATCAATGTTGTAAGAATCGGACCGGACCGGCCGGTCCGACCGAGAAAATTGAGAACTGGAGGTCAGGCCGGTTCGGTTCTGGTCTCAGACCCTGCCAAGGCTAAAATCGGGAAAAACCCACCGGGTAACCGGTGATCCGGTCGGACAGGCCGGTTTTTTGATTTTTTTTTTTTTTTTTTTTTGTGTTTGGATATTAAAAAAAAAAATTGGACAAAAAAAAATTAGGAAAAAAAATTGGACAAAAAAAAATTAAAATTTATGATTGGACTAAATAAAAAATAAAATCCAAGTAGGCACAGGCCAGTCTATTTTGGTCCGACATTCGTGTACGCAGGTCGCGCGCTCACACGTTGAACCTAAGCCCAAAACCGTGGATTTGCACGCCCCCCCGCGGGCGCGAGAGAGAGCCTTCTTGGCTACTTTCTTAACTTTGAAAGGATGAACTTTTGAATATATACATCATTCTAACTTTATATTTTTCCAATGTGAGATAACTCACTCTTCCCTCACTTTTCTTAGTGTAGAATTTACTTTAAGTTTCAAATTATCATTCTACCATTTACCATTTTGAGTATATGAATATTCAAATTCATATTTCTTATGTAGAAGAACACAAATCCAAGTAAACTTCCTACTACCGAGTAGTGGAACTTACCCGAATTTGGATCTCAAAATGGCCACTTAATGAGTTAATTTATCATAATTTCTTC
>CATKHJ010232956.1:0-10213 GCA_949750685.1 Vernicia montana | reverse complement strand
TTTTTTTTTTTTTTTTCTTTCTGTTTTTTGATTTTTTTTAATTTGTTATTTTCGTTTTTTAATTTGATTGCATTTTTGGAATGAATTGTTTTTCTATGATATATATATATATATATATATATATATATAATTTTTGTGTTTATATATTTTTTTAATCAATTTTATGTTTAATTTTTTTTGTTAATTAATAATTTGTTTATATGTGAATTATTGGGATTAATTTGTTTAATAATTTATGTAAATTATTGGGAATTTATATGGATGATGTATTGTTGAATTTGTAATTTTTTGTAATTTTTGATAATTGTATTGTTGAATTATTTAGAATTGTTTTTTGTTGTATTTTTGAGAATTTTTTTGTTGTATTTTTGAGAAATTATTTTGTTATTTTTTTTGAATATTTGGTAATTAATGTTGTATTTTTAGAATTTTTGTGAATTGAGGATTGAGAATTTTTGTGAATTAATGGAATAAAAATATTGGAATTTGTATTTTTGTTGTTATAATTTTTTTATGTTGTATTAATCCTGTAATTTTTGTAATTTTTTGGAATAAAAAAAATGTATGTATGTTTTAATTCTTTATGCTATTTTTGGAATTTTTAGGTTATATTTTATAGTTTCGATTTTTTAATTAGATTGTAATTTTATTTCAGTTTATTTGTATTTTTTTTCTCGATCTTTCTGCTCTTCAAGAGGTATGTATATTAATTTTAAGTGTAAAAATTTTAAATTATAATTATGTGTATTTTGAAATATTTGTATATGTATATATTGGTTATGTATATATTGGAATATTTGTATGTATTTTGTAGTTATAGCGAATTATTTTATATATATTTTGTATGTAATTTTTATAAAATATACATATAAAATAAGGTAGTTAATATCCAAAATAATAGAGAAAAAAAAATTAGAATAAAAATTAAAGTAAAATTAACCTTAATAATAGAATAAAATTTAAATTTAAAAAGTATCGTAAAAAGCAAGTATACCATAAAATATATAGTTAATAACATTTCAAATTACGGCAATATTCGAAATAATAAATAAAAATAAAATAATCATAAGAATAAAAATGAAAGTGAAAATAAATTATTTGTACTAATAGTATTAAAAAAATTGTAAAAAAACCTTAAAAAGGAAGTTCGCCATAAAAAAGAATAAAAAAATCAATTTAATTAATATTCAAAATTGAAAAAAATAGGAATAAAAATCAAAGTAAAAAATAAAGTAAGTAATAATATATGCAAGTATACAATAAAAATGCATAAAAACTCCAAGTTAGTTAATATATATCCAAAAGTAACTAAAGATAAAAAGTTTATTAAGAATACTAAAAAAAATATTGAAGTATTAAGTATATAAATAATAAAAAATATAAAAAAAAAGTGTTAAGTTTATAGTTGAATAAAAATAAAAATATTATTATTAATAAAAATGAAAGTTAATAAATAACCTTAATGGGTAAAAAATACAGTTAATTAATATGCAAATTTGGGACTAAAAAAAATTAAATAGGAGCTAGAAATTTATATTGTGACTTTATTATGTTGTAAATTTATTATTTTGTGAATTTGTGATATTATAGGAATCTATAATTAATTCATTTAATTATATAGACTTAACCATAGATACTCGTTTGGTGTCATTCTCATCCGATGATGAGAGGACACTGAATTGTCCAAAGTGGACAGTTTAGAAATTTCATTGTCTAATATAACTTTACTGTACACATTTTATTTCATACTGTTGCTTGACATTTCGGTTTATTATCTTCTATATGTTCTCTTAGTACACATTAAAAAATGTTATAATTTATGACATTTTTCATTTTGTGCACTAGGAGAACTGTAGGGAGATGCTGCCGAAATTTTAGCAAGAGTATGAATGTAGAATGTTACAGTATATGGTTATATAACATTGAGTTTCTAAATGGGTTAGGTTCTTACCTTATAGGCAATGAGAGATAAAGAGTTAGCATTAAATATAGAGAACTTAAAATAACAATCAACAAATATAATGACTAATATTGGGACACGATTTAAATTGTAATGTGTTTCCATACTTTTTAGGAAAAAATAATGAGAACGGATAGAAATTGGATGTATTCTAGGCTTAAGAATGGTTTACTACGATTGGAATTTTTAGATGGTATAAAACCATTTTCATTCAATTTGCTACAACTCAGTCTCAATTTATGGATGGAAGCAAGATTAAATGTCCGTGTCAGAATCGCAGTTTTTTAGATCCAAATACAGTGATGTTGCATCTTGCACATATGGGTTTTGTTCTGAATTATTACGAATGGTATTTGCACGGTGAAGTAATTGGGTCAAGAACTTCAGCTGCAAATGAAAATTATTTTCCAGCTGATAATGTATGTCTTGATGATGCTTGTTCAAGTGCATATCATAATATGGTAATGGATGCCGTTGGATCGAGGTTTGATTGGAGTGGAATGAAGGAATCACCAAATCCGACTTCTCAGAAGCTGTATGATATGTTAGATGCAGCTAACGAGGAGTTGTGGTCTGGCTGCGGAAAACATTCAAAGTTATCTGCCGTTGCACGGTTATTGAATATCAAATCTAAGCATCATTTATCTGAAAAAGGTGTTATGATGAGATATTGCAATTGTATATCGAGTCGTTACTGGAGGATAATACTATGGTAGACAATTTCTATAGCACGAAGAAGTTGATGCAAGGTTTGGGACTTTCAGTGGAGAATATTCACTGTTGTAAGAATAATTGCATGTTGTACTGAGGTGATAACAGTAATTTGAATACACGTAAGTTCTGTGATTGTCTTAGATATAAGCCCAGGAGTCGAGGTTCTAGTACATCTAAAACTCTAGTTCCATTTAAGAAAATGTATTACTGTCCTCTGACCTCGAGGCTGTAGAGACTGTATGCTTCTGAAGCAACTGCCAAATATATGAGATGGCATGCTGAGCATGAGGAAGAAGGTGTGATGCAACATTGCTCAAATTCTTATGCACGGAAACATTTCAATTGGGTGAATCCAGTGTTTGCTTCTGAAATTCACAATGTTCATATGGGATTATGCACTGATGGTTTTCAACCTTTTGATCAATCTGGACAATAATATTCTTCTTGGCCAATTATAGTCACGCCATATAATTTGTCTCCGGGGATGTGTATGAAGGAGGAATACATATTTCTTTCTATAATAGTTCTTGGACCAAATAATCCCAAACAGAAGTTTGATTTATTCTTACAGCTTTTAATTGCAGAATTGAAACAGTTATGAGAAATTAGGGTGGATACATATGATATTTCAATGAAGCATAATTTTCAGATGAGAGCTGCTTTAATATGGACGGTTAGTGATTTTCCTGCTTTCAGTATGTTGTCTGGCTGGAGTACTTAAGGTAAACTAGCTTATCCATATTGCATGGAACATACTGATGCCTTCACACTTCCTAAAAGTGGTAAGCAATCATGGTTTGATAATCACCAAAAATTCTTACCTCATAATCATCATTTGAGATGGAACAAGACCGAGTTTATTAAGAATTGAACAGTTGATGACGTGGCTCCATCTATACGGTCAGGTATTGAAATATTGGAGGAAATCAATAGTTTGAGAATAATGAAAGTGACAGAAGTTGGGTCGGATGAGTTGAATACGCAAATTGCAAAAATACATGGATGTGGGTGGAAGAAAACAAGTATATTTTGGGATTTACCGTATTGAATTACCAATTTGATAAGACAAAATTTGGATGTCATGTACATTGAAAATAATGTGTTTGAGAATGTTTTTAACACTGTTATGAACATAGATGGAAAATCCAAAGATAATGCCAAATCAAGAGAAGACTTGAAACAATTCTGTCACCGTCCAGAGTTACAACGGGATAATGCAGCAAGGAAATATCCTAAGGTTAAGTACACACTGGATAAGCAGAGTAAACAAGTCTTATGTGAATGGCTAAAAACTCTTAGATTTCCAGATGGATATGTATCCAATATGGCTCGATGTGTTGATATGCGGAAGCTGAAGTTGTTTGGAATGAAAAGCCATGATTGTCATGTGTTTATGCAAAGATTACTCCCTATTGCTTTCCTTGAACTTTTGCCAATGAAAGTTTGGAAACTACTGACAGATTTGAGTTTATTTTTCAAAGAACTTACTGCAACAATGATTAGGGAGGAAGACATGACACAACTTCACATGGACATTCCATTGATTTTGTGTAAATTGGAACGGATTTTCCCACCAAGTTTCTTTGACTCGATGGAGCATCTACTATTACATATGGTATATGAGGCTATGGTAGCAGGCCCTGTGCAGTATTGATGGATGTATCTATTTGAGTGGTAAATTCTTTTTCTTTTTTGAATTATATTCACACCTTCATTTTTAATATTTAATTCATATAAGTTTATTATTATATTTCCATTATAGATTTCTTTGACATTTAAAACATAATGTCAAGAATAAAGCGAGGGTTGAAGGTTCTATTTGCAATGCTTACTTAGTTGAAGAAGTCTCATCATTTTGCTCTTACTATTTCGAATCACATGTTTATACAAGGCATAGAAGAGTATCTCGTAATGATGATGACAGAATGACTGAAGGAGGTAATATACCCAAGAATTTGTCAATATTCACTCATCCAAGTAGACCATTTGGTCGACCTAAAAGAAGAATGTTGACCGAAGAAGAATATAAGGCAACTCAGATATAAGGCAACTCAGACCTACATTCTTCTCAATTGTAATGAAATATCAGAATATGCCAAGTAAGCTATATTGACATGGTTGTAAATATGTATGATTTACATTAAACTTTAAAAATGTTCCACTAAGCCATGATTCATTTCAAATTTTATGAAGCTTATATATTGACATGTTGAACCAAACTATCCCCAATATATCCAAAGATGAAGTTGATGCGAAGTTGGAGATAGATTTTTCTAAATGGTTCGAGTCATATGTAAGTGTATATATACTCGTATCTTATAAGGTAATATGTTCAATTTAACTATTTTCAAATATTAGTTTATTGATTAAATTATATGTTTTGTATATTATAGGCTACTTATCCTAAAAATGGAATCACAAATTAGTTCATTTTTGACCTTGCTAAGGGTCCGTTACAGACTGTGACGATGTATCCCGTGTACTTTGAGAATAGGTACAAGTTCCATACTGAAAAATATGGTTCTAATAGGTCATCAATCAATAGCGGGGTATGTATAAAGGGTTCTAACTATAGTGAAATCGCCTACGACTATTATGGTCGATTAATCGAGGTTTTGCAATTGGAATGCCTTGCACTTTCGATTAAAAGAACCGTATTATTTAAATGTGAATGGTTGGATCTGAAGCTAAATGTGGGAATGAAAATACACCAAAAGTATAATCTAATTGAAATCAACCACAGGAGGAAATTTAATAGATACGAACGATTTATATTGGCTATGCAAGCATGTCAGGTGTATTATGTTCCTTATCCTAGTATATGAAGAGATAAAGCTGATTGGTGGGCAGTATGTAAGATTAAAGCTACATCAGTTGTAGAGATTAAGGATGGAACTGTGTTTAAGACAACATCTTAAGCTCCATTCCAAGAAGATGATGTTAATTTGTCTCAGATTGAAATTACTGATGATGAGCCACATGGATCGTTAAATTATCCGGATGAGTCATTAATTGACATAAATGAGGAAGATATTGAATTAGAAGATGAAATTGAGTTACAATCAGTCTCTGAATCATTGGATGATATCATTGACGAAGAAGATATAGAAGAAATTGATTCTGAATAGTTTTTCATGGTAATTGTATATATGTATATATATACACACACACACACTTATAATTTGTTAAATATTATTATGTAACAAGTATGATTTTTATCACATGAACAGGTGTCTAGAAGTGTGTTTAGAGATGATAGTGTTCGTGGTCGTGGATAAGTCTGGAGACCTACAGGCCTGCAGCCTCTAGTATCTACACCTACAGACTTGCGACCTCCAGCACTGTTTGATATTCCCACCACCTCACCATCAAATTATTTAGCTTCTTTGCCTTGGATTCCTCCCATGTTTACTTCCTCTACTTCTGCACCTCCCTTTACTTCTACACCTTCTACTTCAGCACCTCCTTCTACTTCTACACCTTCATCATCTCTCGCTAATGCTACACCAAACGATGATGAGCCATATATCAGTCCTCCTTGTGCGTTGGGACCCATAGTCATTGTGCTACATGGCAGGTATGTTATAGTTAATTAACTTGCATTATTTTTCCTAACCATTTACAATAAATATTTTTATTAATTGTCACAATAATTTATACCATTTAATTTATTTTGTGCAGTTTGCAGCCATATGATAAATGCTCACACACTTGTCGGAAGATATTTAAAGAAAAAGTTGATGTAAAGGGATACATATGGAAGAAAGTATCTGATGAAACAAAAAAATTTTATTGGCAGGAGTTTGGGGTATAAATTAAATTTCGAATCTCTAGTAATTAGTATTAAATTAATTTTAATTTAATTGCTTAAGTATTAATTTTAATTTTGTTTACATTATTACATAAACAATATCAATGGGACCAGGCGATCGACTCCTTAGTCGAGACAGCCTTTTATAAGAAGGCTGCACAGCGGTATAGGGACATGCTTCACGATGTGAAGCACAAACAGAAAGAGACTTGGATGCCAGTTGAGGCATGGGAGAGATGGCATAGACATTGGGGTTCTTCCAAGTTTCAGACCCTATCTCATCAGGCTAGCGCAAATAGAAGAACAGAGAAAGGCTGTCCCGGATCTGGTCTGTCAAAGCATACTAGAGGGTCTATACCCCATGAGGAGCACGCTAGACGATTGATAATTATTTTCATTGAATTTTCAATTTTTTATTTTTTTAATTTTTACATGTTCATATATTTTAATTCTTAACAGGCGCGAAAATTTGGATGCGAGGCTCTGCCCGTTGAGGTCTTCGTTCACACACACACAAAAAAGAATGACGGGCAGATATTTATTGACACCAGATCTTGGAGAGTTCATGTAAGTAATAAGACTATTAAAGAAAAATTTAAAATTACATATTTATAATGAAATGCACGCTATTGTATTCAGATAATGACTAATATTGTATAAAATGCAGGAGAATATTAACAATCTCTAGCAGCAGTTGTCACAGCTAGCCCTGAGATCTACTGAGCTGACTCAGGTGGATGAGAGGGATTTATTCCTTCAGGTTGTTGGAGGACCGATGAAGGGCAGGCTTTACGGAATCGGTTCTCAGGCCTCGCATTTTTATGGACATCCCAATGCTAGTACCTCTTTTGTCCCACCTCCTTCAGCTGAGGACATTCAGCGGGAGGTGGAGAGGTGAGTAGATGAGAGGATGAGCACTGTTAATGCTCGTATGCAGAGTATGGAGGGGTGGTTGCGTATGGTGTCACAACATACTGGGTTACCTCTTTCAGCTCATCTACAGCATGTTGCCACTACACATCCTCCTACTCCTCCGCCAGTACATCTCGGAGATGATATTGATGTTGTTGTTGCTGCTGGTAGAGCTGATTAAATGTAATTGTAATTAAATTATAAATTTTCAAAAAAATAATTATAAATTACCGACGGAACATGATTATTTTATTATTATTTTTTACAAAATAACGACAGATTATCAACAGAATAATATTTTATTAATATTATTTTTGAGTAATTACCGATGTAATACATTTTTTTAAATTTATTTTATTATTCTATAATTAATTTTTCGTCCGAAATACGTTGGTAAACCATAGGCAATTACCAACTGAAAATTTCCGTTGGAAAATTTAGCGACAACGTCATATATGGTTACTGGCGGAATGTTCGTCACTAATTTTGAGATGGATTGAAATTTTCGTTGGTAATTTTTTACAGACAAGGATTTCGCCGACATTTTATGTCCGTCGGTAATTTGTTTCGCCGACAAAATTTTTAGTATTACGGACGAAAAATTCTGTCGGTATTTAGTGATTTTCCGGTAGTAATGATGCGTGTTTTAATTTTTTAATCATTATGAAGAGAGAAAAAATAAAATAAAATAATATTTAGTTTTACCTAAAGAATATATTATATTGAAAAGAGTAAATGTGATGGACTAATAAAAAAAAAGTGTTTAAAAAGAGTGTTGAAGGAAAATATTGCTAGCATTATATTGAAAAGAGTAAATGTGATGAATTAATAATAAAAAAAAAAAAAAGTGTTTAAAAAGAGTGTTGAAGGAGAATATTGCTAGCATTAATCATATATAAATGTACGGACAACGAAAATATTTGCGTAGATTAAAAAAAAATCTTAATAAAATCATGATACGTCAAAAAAGGACTTGAAGTCTTATAAAAGTAGAAGTCATTTTCTATTTTTATACTTGTAAATTTGTAAATACTTTAACCTAAGCTTATCTATGAAAACATATTATGGTCTGTTTCAATAGATGGTCATTTGAAATTATTGAAAAGTTGAATTTGAGTTTCATGTGTATTAGCCCAATAGGCTACTAGTTTGATTTTAATGATAACAAAAGAGTTAGAAAGTTGGTTGGTTGTGTATGTGCTTGTACTATGCTAATCTATTTTATAGGTTAAGAGAATCAGTTAACTTGAGGATTGGCGTGCTAAAAGAAGATAATATCATATGTGCCAATACTTCAAGTGTTTAGAATAAGGTATTGGAGTCCATAGAGATCAATCAGAATACTACACCAAAGAATTAAGGAGGAAGTAATAAAGATTTAGAGCTTAAGTAAGAAGTCTTTAGTTTCTATGATAAATAGTTTATAAGGCTTTCCCAAGCTAAAATTTATTTAAATTAAATTTTCAAAATTAATTAAAAGGTTTTAAAATTGAGAAATTAACTTTTGAGAATTTCTAAGTTAAAAAGAAAATTAGAAGACCTGTAAATATTAGATGACTAGGAACCCTACTGATTAAGTCTTCTAAATATTTGTGTCTCAAAACAAAAATGATTTAGCAATAATTATTTGACCTACAAACGGAATAAAATGATAAATGAACTGATTTGTTAGTCAAAGGAACAAAAGTGAAGTGGTAGGTGAGATGCCGCTTTCCTTAAACCTGAAAAGTAAGTAGTCCAGATAAACAAGCTGTCTGACACATTAAATGAACCTGCAGAATGTCTAGTTGACTATCACGACCCGACTTCCGAGCCGCGACGGTCCTAGGGTATGGGTAGGCGTAAGGCCACCGAAAACCCGTAGAACCCAATACTATACTATAACCAATCATGCATAAACAATTCCCAAATCAGAACCCCAAACACATTACTATAATAATCCAAATCATCCATTTATTAATGTATTCCATTAATACAATAAGGTAATATGTCATATATTACAATCCCAAATGAATATATAATACTTAATCACATATACAATATCACAATGACCATGGAACTCTAGACTTGACTTTAGGAGATACATATTCATTATGACATAATCAAAATGACAAAATGAAATCATGGACAGAGTAACCCCCAAGCGAGAAGATGAAGCTTGAGTTTTATCTCGTCTCAACTTCTATAGCACCTGAAAAAGATAAACCACTATGGGGTGAGATATAAATCTCAGTGAATACACAATAGTTCAATATGATATGCCGACTAAGTACAATAAAGAATATGCAATTAGAATAGCTTCAAGGCTTATAGCAATATAAACAATTGGGTAATCAAAGTTATCACAATGGGATTCATTCATGGAAGAAATGAATAAATCCAATGCATAAGCAATTTAGCATAATTTACTTTATTTTAGTTTAGCAGAAATCATATATTCGAGAACGGTATGTTCCCATTCACAAATAGATCGAGTGTCGGCTATAAGCTTCACACACTCATCACATCAATTCAAGCGAAAAACTGATCATGTTCTCCAGCTAGGACCCCCTTCCTAGCTAGAGCGGATACACTATCCCTATCCGTCGGGCCTTCTTTACCATGTGCACATGACTGATGTATACGCCACATCAGATAGGGATTTCTGCTTTAGGTATCATATAGAATTTCACAATTGATAGCAATAAGAATTTAATAACAATGGTACTCATGAATGAGTAACAGTTTCAATGTGCTATCATCATATCAATAAACAATAGACCAATGGTCTTAATGGATAGTTCAACATATCGTGTTCATGAATATTTATATCAATG
>CATKHJ010232953.1:0-16392 GCA_949750685.1 Vernicia montana | reverse complement strand
TTAAACAAATGGTAGCTAAGCATTTGTCTATAATCAATTAATCAATTCAATTAAAAAAAAATAAATATAATCAAAATGAATTTTATTCAATATTCATATCATGATAACTTCATACAAAATCCCAGACAAAGATAAATTTAGTTCATAGAAAAATAAAGGATAATCTCCATATCATTAATATCAAAATAATACATTGAATTAATATTATCAATCCAATAATTAAAAGACAAAAATAATAAGGAAATAAACTTATTATTTAATTCGATGCTCAAATCCAATCTCTTGGTATTTGCACAAAATAATATTCTAAAAATCAAATACAATCTTTATTAAAGCATTAACTGATGAAAAATAAAAATCTAAATGAAATGTGTTTGAATTTGGAAATGGAATGGAATATGCGAAAACTCCTGCTGCTTGCCTCTCATTGCCTCTCCTACGAAAAAAAAAAAGGCAAAACTAAAAAAAATTATTCTAAAAAAAAAACAAACTCACCTCTCAAATCACTCTCTCCCTTACTGTCTCTTCTATCACACACACACACACACACACACACACACACATATATATATATATATTTTGTTTTTTTAGTGGAATTGACGCAACGGAATTGATTGCATCAATTTCGCTGCAATCAATTCAATTTTTTTTTCTTTTCAACACGTTTTGATTTTTTGATTTTTTTTTTATTTTTTTTTCTTCTTTTTTCAAAAGTTTCTTTTTTTTAATTATTATTTTATTTTATAAAAAAGTGGATCCCACTTTTTTTATTATAACTCTACACTTATAGGCTTCTCCTTCATTCCATGGTCCACTTTTGCTTCAAATTCTTCTATTTATTTATTTTATTTACTAAGCTGAACAAAACTAACAAACATATTAAAAATACCACCATTAAATATAAAATAAATATTAAATTAACATTAAAAATATAATTTAAACATAATAAAATTACGACAAAACACAGGCTGTGAAGATTGCATTAGCCCAAAATTGTTTAAGAACATGCATTTGGAAAATGAGTGCCCTGGTTGTCTTAAGGAGATGTCTATTTTTTCGTTCAACCACACCATTCTGAGATGGTGTGTCAACACAAGAGTATTGATGAAGAATGTCATTTTGAATCATGTAAGTTTGAAAAGAATCGGAAAAATATTCTTTGGCATTATCACTCTCAAGGTATGCACAAAAACATTTCACTGTGTTTTAATTTCAGCACAAAAGGCTTGAAAATGAGAAAATAATTCAGAACAATTCTTCATTAAATAAAGCCAAGTCACATGAGAAAAATCATCAACAAAAGTAATAAAATATTTGATTCCAGTTTTAGACAATCTAGGACATAGACCCCAAACATCTAAATGAACTAACTCAAAAGGAAAACTAGTTCTTTTATTGACTCGAGGGACTGAAGACAGACGATGATGTTTGGAAAACTGACACGACTCACAATCCAAGGAAAATACATTATGAAACTGAGGACATAATTTCTTCAATAGAGGTAAAGAAGGATATCCTAACTGACAATGGGCTTCAAAAGGGGTTAAGATACCAGAACATGCAATGGACTTGGGCATTAGGGTATCCAGAATATAGAGACCTCCTTATTCATGTCATTTACCAATAATCTTCTTCGTCATAAGATCTTGAAAGAGACAATAATCAGGAAAAAATAAGATACAATAATTCAAAGCACGAGTAAGGTTGCTCATAAACATTAGATTGAAAGAAGATCCAGGTAGACTCAATATAGAAGTCAATGTAAGTAATGGAGTTGGATGAACAGTGCCATAACCAAAAACAGAATAAGTAAAACTGTCACACCCCGCACGGTCCTAGGGTATGAGTAGGCATAAGACCACCAACAACCCGTAGAACCCATAAACATGACTTCCATAAATGACATCATTATAACTAAACATACAACTCATACCCAAGATCTCAACCTGAACATACATATTCATATAATCACCATTCATGCTTATCATCACATATTCTACTTATGATATCATAAAAGCATAACATACTACACATATAATTTTGTATCGTAATTGAATACATATAAGTTACCATTCTCTAATGCCACAAAGGCCAAAGGAATATCTCTCATTACACACACACATGGAGCATCTAGAGTAACTTCAATACAAAATAATCAAAGGAGAAATTACATATATCAACTTGGTTCTCTAGGAGGAAGGAAGCCTGAAGAACCGAACCGATAAACTTCTAATCTCCTAGAAAAATGGAATCACTAATGAGATAAAGCAGTGAGTAGATAATATACTACTATACCTTTCAAACTTGGGTTATCATATCATAAGAATAATTCAAGGTCATATTTCAAGATACATAATATATATATATACTGAATCATATGAAGTGGATATCAATTTGTCTTAGTAGTCATAGATACATATTTATATAGAAATCAAGCAGAGGCTTCCTTACAAGCATACTCTAAGCAGTGGTCCCCTTACGGACTTGCTACATGAAGTGGATCAGACTCCATGACTAAGATCATTACCCTTCCCAGTTAGGATTCGAATATTATACCTTATCCGTAGGTACAATATGTATAAAGTCTGATGTTTGCCCCACATCAGTTTGGGGGATTTTTATTACAAGGCTCATGTACATATATCATAAAGAATAACAAATTAGATAGGTTTCATACACATAGTATAATCATTATAGACATATTATTCATGGTAGCTCATAGTCATTTGGTTTTCATATAGCAATTGAATAACAATTATAAACATAAGCTTGATAGAATTTCATGGGATTTAGGTATAAGCACAATAGTATATTAAATACTCATCTTAGCCAAAAAAAAAATGTTATAACTCTTTATAGGAAGTCCACAATCGCATTAATTTCTCAAAATCCTCATGATTTCCTCTAGAATGAGCTATTAACACATAAACACAAATAATGGAGAATATATCAATTAATACCCTTAAATCACCTTACACATGCTAGACTCATAATTTCTATTCATATACCCTCCCCAAAGCATAGATTATGACAAGGAAGAAGAAGAATCATAAAAGAAAACCAAACCCTAACTCACCTCTTCAACATATGCTTCAAGGAATGGAAGAAGGAATGAGCAATACAACCCTAGATCCTTTTGTTGAAGCAATCAATGAAGTTCTTAGCATTTAATGTGAGTGGGTGGGTGTTTCTTTGAGAGAAATTGAGCTTAGAAACTCTGATGGCTCGTAAAAATAAAGTTTGGGGCTTTATAGAGTTGTTTTCCATTTCTGTCCCTGATGCAAATCGCGGTCACGACATGCCTGTCACGGTCACGATATGCAAATCGCGATTGCGACATCCAAATCGCGGTCACGACATGCTAATGTTCACATTACTATTCATTATGGTTGAAATTTCAGGCAGAGAAGTTCGTGGTCCGCATTGCGGTCGCAACGTTGGACGCGAAGTTAATGTTGCGGTTGCGACACCCATATTGCAGGCGCAACTTATACCTTTCAGCTCCACTTTACAATTTAACTTTCATTTCTTAAGGAAACTCAATTTGATTCAGTCATACACATCATATACTAACAGAATTTCATTCATATACTTAATGAAAAGTCTTACATGAATATTCAGGGTATTACATTCTCCTCTCCTTATAGAAAATTCATCCTCGAATTTTACAAACATATAGTATATATATAATTATACAAAAAATAGATGAGGGTACTTAAGTAGCATGCCTTGCTCACTCTCCTAAGTACACTCATTTAGACCATGATTCTTCCATTGCACCTTTACCATTACTATTTCTTTATTTCTCAACTTCTTCACTTGACGATCAATAATTGCAATTGGAATCTCTTCATAAGCCAAATTCTTATCCACTTCTAGAACTTGTGGTTGTAACACATGCGATGGATTCGGCACATACTTTCTCAACATAAACACATGAAATATAGGATGTACATTACCCAAACTCGGTAGAAGAGCTAGTCTATAGGAGATATTGCCAACGCTTTCCAACACTTCAAATGGTCCTACAAATCTCGGTAAGAGCTTGCCTCTCTTGCCAAATCTCATCACACATTTCATGGGAGAATCCTTAAGGAACACATGATTTCCTATAGAAAAGTGGATGTCTGTTCTCTTCGGATCCGTATAACTCTTTTGTCTACTGAAGGCAGTCTTCAATCTTTCACGTATCATCGACACTTTCTCTGAAGTTTCTTTAATCAATTTCGGCCCTTCGATATGCTTTTCACCCACTTCCATCCAACATACCGATGATCTACACTTCCTACCATACAATGCCTCATATGGTGCCATACCAATGGTGGAGTGATAACTATTATTGTATGCAAACTCTATCAATGGCAAGTATTTATCCCAACTCCTACCAAAGTCTAGCACACACATTCTGAGCATATCTTCTAGAGTCTGTATGGTTCTCTCTGATTGTCCATCGGTCTGAGGATGAAAAACTATACTGAAGTCCAACTGAGTACCCAAGGCCTCTTATAACTTATGTCATAATCTAGATGTGAATTGAGTACCTCTATCCGAAATGATAGATACAGACACACCATGAAGGCTCACAATCTTATTCAGATACAACTGTGCATACTGGGCTACTGTGTAGATTGTCTTTACCTTTATGAAATGAGCTAACTTGATCAATTTGTCAACTATCATCCATATAGAATCATAACCTCTCAAAGTCTTTAGCAACCCTACCACAAAGTCCATCGTAATGTGTTCCCACTTCCACTCGGGTAGTTTAATTTCTTGCAATAGGTCGGATGGCTTTTGGTGTTCAAACTTGACTTGCTGACATGTTAATAAAGAAGACACAAACTTAGCCACATCCTTCTTCATACCAGACCATCAATAGCAATCCTTTAAGTCATGATACATCTTGGTGGTGCCTGGATAAACACTATAAGGTGTTTGATGGATCTCATTCATGATCTTCTCTCTAAGATCATTCACATCTGGTACGTATAGACGATTCCCATGCATTAACACATTGTCTTTCAACTGAAACTCTATTGTTTGAATAGCTTGTACTTCTCTCTTCAACTTCACAAGTGAAGGATCTTCATCTTGCGATACTTTAATCTCATCAATCAACTTGGGTTTCAATTGAAAATGAGCAATCAACACTTGAGATTCGGAAACCTCAAATTGCAACTTTTTGTTGAACAATCCCTTCAACTCCTTGATTAAGGTCTCTTCCTCACTGCAATATGAGTTAAACTTCCCATAGATTTCCTACTCAAGGCATCCGCTACTACATTAGCTTTACCCGGATGATAAAGGATTTGACAATCATAATCCTTGAGTAGTTCTACCCATCTCCTCTGTCTTAGGTTCAAGTCCCTCTATTGTAAGATGTACTGGAGACTCTTGTGATCAATATAGATCTCACACTTCTCATCATAAAGATAATGTCTCCAAATCTTGAGAGCAAATATAACTACTGCCATTTCCAGATCATGTGCAGGGTAGTTCATCTCATGCTTCTTCAACTGTCTTGAAGCATATGCAATCACCTTCCCGTGTTGCATAAGAACACATCCAAGTCCCACTCTTGAAGCATCACAGTAAATTGCAAATTCACCTGATCCTTCTGGCAATGCAAGTTCTGGAGCTGTAGTAAGGCAAGTCTTGAGTTTCTGAAAACTCTCTTCACAATCGTCATCCCATTGAAACTTCACTTTCTTTCTAGTTAACTTGGTTAATGGCGAAGCTATTTTGGAGAAATCCTTGACAAATCTCCTATAATAACCTGCCAAACCCAGGAAACTACAAACTTCTATTACATTCGTGGGTCTAGGCCAACTTAACACTGCTTCAATCTTTTTAGGATCCACTTGAATGTCGTCTTTGCTAACCACATGTCCTAAGAAGCACACGTGATCAAGCCAAAGCTCACACTTCGATAATTTGGCATATAGCTGATGCTCTTTCAGAGTCTGCAATACTACCCTCAAATGCTCTTCGTGCTCTTCTCTACTCTTGAAGTAGATAAGGACGTCATCTATGAAGACAATGACAAACTTATCCAAATATGGTTTGAACACTCGATTCATCAAGTCCATAATGCTATTGGAGCAATAGTCAACCCAAAAGGTAACACTGTGAACTCATAATGGTAGTATCTCGTCCTAAAGGCAGTTTTACATACATCCTCATTCTTGATTCTAAGCTGATGATAGCCCAATCTAAGATCAATCTTGAAGAAGTGACATGCTCCTTGCAATTGATCAAACTAATCGTCTATCCTTGGCAAAAGATACTTGTTCTTGATCGTTACTTTGTTCAACTGCCTATAGTTGATACATAATCTCATTGAACCATCCTTCTTCTTCACAAAAAGGACTGGTGCACCCCATGGTGAACTGTTCGGTCTAATGAACCCCTTATCCAATAGATCTTGCAACTGCACTTTCAATTCCTTTAACTCTACAGGTGTCATTCTGTATGGAGGAATAGATATTGGTTGCGTGCTAGGAAAAAGTTCGATATTAAACTCAATCTCTCTTTTCGGTGGAAACTTCGGCAACTCTTATGGAAATAAGTCCGAAAACTCGCTAACTATTGGTATTTGTTGTACCTCATTAGGAGTCTTCCTCGTATCAACTACATGAGCCAAATATCCTTGACACCATTTCCTTAGAAGTCTTATTGCTCTAATTGCCGATATCAAGTTAGAAGACACATCACTTCTATCTCCTTAAAACACAAACTCGTTCTCTTCTTGCGGCTTGAACATTATTTTCTTCTCGAAACAACCTATGTGTGCATGGTGTTTGGACAACTAGTCCATGCCATGAATCACATCGAATTCAAGCACTTCTAACTCAATCAAGTCACTTGGAAGTTTCCTCTCATCAATCTCTACAATGCATGAAAGATACATATAATTCATATCTATAGATTCCCCTAGAGGTGTGGACACTTCTAAAGGAACATTCATAATCTCTCTACCTTTTCCCAATATTTTAGCAAAATACGGTGACACAAAAGAATGGGTAGCACCCGAATCAAATAAAACTCTAGCTTGAACATCTTGAATAGGAAGAATACCTGTCACTGTAGTATTGAAGGTGTGGGCCTCCTGCTGATTAACTGCAAACAATCTACCATGTCCTCTTTCGTCATTTGCCCTGAACTATGTGCCAATCCTTGACCTCTACCTCTGCCTCTTATAACTCTAGTATCTGCTCTGCTCATCTGAACTGTAGGCTGAGGTAGTAGGAGTACTCTGCTGCTCTCTAGATAATGGGCAATCTTTAATGTAATGGCCCGGTTGATTGCACTTGAAACACAATCTAGAGAGAAGCCTACAAGCTCCCTCATGCTTCCTCCCACAAGTAAAGCAAGTATGATAGGCATAGCCCTGTTGAGAGGATCTAAATGCACTCATAACTCCAGGAATATAAGCCACTAATGTGCTTCTTGATTGACCCCTGCCTTGGCCTCCTGAAGGCTGTGTCTGCACTACAATAGAAGTGGGAAATTCAGAAGCTCTCATATGTGAACTGCTCCCTCCACCTCTACTAGAACTACCTTGGCCACTGTTCCTATTCTTAGATCTCTGTTCCCATTCCACTTTCTCTTCCTTGTGTTTGGCTTCCATCTATTTAGGCTTGTCAATGAGCTTGGAGAGAGAGATAAACTCTATGGCATATAGGGAATTGTGCAATTGAGCAATCGATCCCCTCCTGAATCTCCTAATCCGAGCAACTTCAGTAGGAACAATCACTTGAGCAAATTTGCTCAATCTAATAAACTTTTTAGCATATTCGGTCACAGACTTGCCCTTCTGTTTTAAGCTCTCAAACTGAGCTACCCTGCTTTCTCTTTCTCCCTCTGCTAGGAACTCGTCAATCATGTCTTGCTTAAATTGTTCCCATGAAGACGGAGCATCACCATATAGTTGGTTCTCGACATGCCTTTGGAACCAATCCCAAGAATTATCCTTCATCAGTAAGCCTACCAACTCTATGGCTCTAGCATCCGAACACTGAAGTCTTCTCACTACCTTCTCTACCACATCTAGGAATCCATACGGTTCCTCCCCATCCTCACTATAGAAATCCGGTAGTCCCATCTTCAGAAAAGTATAAATACTCACTCCACCTTCATCAATTGCCCCTCTAGCCATTTGCCTAGGGACTAGAGCATTAACAGGAACTAGTGGAGGTGGCATTCTATCTTGCATAGGAGTTGGAGGAGGTGGAACTCTTTCTTGTACTTATGTAAGAGGCGGTGGTGCTACATGAGCATCTCTTTGTATCATCCGTCTCAACTCATCTAATTCCCGGCGTAGTTGTTCATTCTCAAGCCTCAAATCCTCATCATCACCCCTTGGTGGGACATCAACTTCTTCCGTTTGAACCCAGCGTCTAGCCCTTGGCAGTTCAAGTGGTTCTTCATGAATCGAAGCGGCATCCGAAGCCACATCCGGTACTCCCATATTTTCAATAGGCACACGCCTCGGTCTACCTCTTCCCCTTCGTCTTCTCGGAGGCATATAAAATATAACAAACATGGGAAGACATAACACATATAAGATAATGCGGATTTACACATAGATGATAACTTCAATAGACATAAAGGAAATTTTCTATGCTCCATGGTGTTCACATACTCTATGACTTATATAGTCTATACTAGACTTAACCTTATGCTTTGATACCAACTTTGTCACACCTTGCTTCGAGCGATGCGATGGTCCTAGGGCATGGATAGATATAAGGCCACCAACCACCCGTAGAACCCATAAACATAACTTCCATAAATGGCATCATTACAACTAAACATACAACTCATACCCAATATCTCAACCTGAACATACATATTCATATAATCACCATTCATGCTTATCATCACATATCTTACTTATGATATCATAAAAGCATAACATACTACACATATAATTTCATACTGTAATTCAATACATATAAGTTACCATTCTCTAGTGCCACAAATGCCAAAGGAATATCTCTCCTTACACACACACATGGAGCATCTAGAGTAACTTCAATACAAAATAATTAAAAGATAAATTACATTAATCAACTTGGTTCTCTAGGAGGAAGGAAGCCTGAAGAACCGAATCGATAAACTTCTAATCTCCTAGAAAAATGAAATCACTGATGAGATAAAGTAGTGAGTAGAGAATATACTACTATACCTTTCAAACTTGGGTTATCATATCATAAGAATAATTTAAGGTCATATTTCAAGATACATAATATATATATATTGAATCATAAGAAATGAATATCAATTTTTCTTGGTAGTCATAAATACATATTTATATAGAAATTAAGCAGAGGCTTCCTTACAAGCATACTTTAAGCAGTGGTCCCCTTATGGACATGCTACGTGAAGTGGATCAGACTCCATGACTAAGATCATTACCCTTCCCAGTTGGGGTTCGGATATTATACCTTATCCATAGGTACAATGTGTACAAAGTCTGATGTTTGCCCCACATCAGTTTGGGGGATTTCTATTACAAGGCTCATATACATATATCATAAAAAATAACAAATTAGATAGGTTTCATACCCATAGAATAATCATTATAGACATATTATTCATGGTAGCTCATAGTCATTTGGTTTTCATATAGCAATTGAATAACAATTATAAACATAGGCTTGATAGAATTTCATGGGATTTAGGTATAAGCACAATAATATATTAAATACTCACCTTAGCCAAAAGAATGTTATAACTCTTTATAGGAAGTCCACAATCGCATTAATTCCTCATAATCCTCATGATTTCCTCTAGAATGAGCTATTAACACATAAACACAAATAATGGAGAATATATCAATTAATACCCTTAAATCACCTTACACATGCTAGACTCATAATTTCTATTCATATACCCTTCCCAAAGCATAGATTATGACAAGGAAGAAGAAGAATCATAAAAGAAAACCAAATCATAACTCACCTCTTCAACATATGCTTCAAGGAATGGAAGAAGGAATGAGCAATGCAACCCTATATCCTTTTGTTGAAGCAATCAATGAAGTTCTTAGCATTTAATGTGAGTGGGTGGGATTTTTTTGAGAGAAATTGAGCTTAGAAACTCTGATGGCTCATAAAAATGAAGTTTGGGGCTTTAATTTCCTTAAATAGAGTCGTTTTTCGTTTATGTCCCTGATGCAAATCGTGGTCGCGACATGCCTGTCACGGTCGTGATATGCAAATTGCGGTAGCGACATCCAAATCGCAATCCTGACATGCTACTGTTCACGTTACTATTCATTTTGGTTGAAATTTCAGGCAGAGAGGTTCGCGGTCTGCATTGCGGTCGCAACATTGGATGCGAAGTCAATGTTGCAGTCGCAACACCCATATTGCGGGCGCGACTTATGCCCTACAACTCCACTTTACAATTTAACTTTCATTTCTTAAGGAAACTCAACTTGATTCAGTCATACACATCATATACTAACAGAAGTTCATTCATATACTTAATGAAAAGTCTTACATGAATATTTAGGGTATTACAAAAACCATCAGCTAAAGTAACATTAGAAGGAGATGTATGAGACTGAAAAGTAGAAAGGAGACTAGGATTACTTGTCATATGATCTGTGGCACCAGAATCAATGACCCATTTTGAGAAAGAGAAAATAAGACACGTATTTGATTTACCTGACTCAACAATGGTAGTGATAGAGTGAGATGAATTTTTCAATGCTTCTTGGTGCTGAGTAAGCAAACTCATATGCAGAAATTGTAATGGTATGCTCAGAGGATGAGCTAGGTGTAGCAATAGTAGATGTAACATGAGCTGAGTGAGACTTCTGATTTTTATTTTGCAATTTGCAGCACATGCGTTTGGCATGGCCCATCTCATGACAATAATAACACATAATACGCCCTGCATCCTGACTTCGATTATCCTAACTACCTATACCTCCTCCCCTGTTATTATTTCTAGGATATGACCTCCTATTTGTTGATCCATTATGATTGACAATAGCACTAGAAGCCTGAATAGATGTAGTAGCACAGGTACTAGTATCTGTGCGAAGTACTCTAGTTAAGACTTCATTGAGAGAGAAAATCTTAGCACTAGAGAGAATTTGGGATTTAGCAACCTCAAACTGAGAATTAAGACTAGCCAAAAAACTCATAACCGCTATTTGCTCTCGTTGAGCTTGCTGAACTTTCACATTAGGACTAAAAGGTAACAAGGCATTCAATTTTTCAGAGATTTTTTTAAAATTCATAAAATAGGCTAGAAGAGACTGATCTTGTTGTTCAGCACGGTAAAAACTCTTACAAACTTCATAAATACGTGAAATATTCCTTTTTCCAGAATACAAAAATTCTAAATATTCCATTAATTCTTTGACATACTCACAGTGATTAATTAGGCTGACGATCTCAGTTTCAATAGAATTCCTGATTTGCAAGAATAAACAGACATCATCTCGCAGCCAATCCCGGTGAGTCTTATCCGTTGGTGGATCCTTAGTAAGATGATCATTTTTAGATAGACTCTGTAAATAAATCCTAAAAGTTTTACACCAATCTAAATAGTTCGGACCAGTTAACTTATGTTATGTAATTTTGGATAGCATGAGAATAATATCAGTCACAACCAAATTCTTTTTTTCTTCAGCCATGGAAACAGAATACACGAATAAACCCAAAAGTAATTGTTCAGAAAATTACAGTTATGAACCCAAAAAGCAATTGTCCAAAAAATCAAGTAATAACTAGTCCAAATAAAAACTCCAAAATAAAATAGATGAACCAAGTCACAGATAGCAACCATAGAAAGAACGCAGCAACCTTAGCAAAGTGAGAAAAAAAAAATAACACATACCTTAATTGCAGACCTAAGGAAAATAAGCAAGAGAACTGCTCCTTGATGGGGAACGCCGAAAAGTGTGGGCGACACTGGAAAAACTGACCGGAGGCCAAGACACCATCACACGCGCCTTCACGTGTTAGCGCATCAGACCGGTGGCAAAATCTTCAGATGGCGCGTGAGCTTCACACGCCAGTCTTTTGATCACCGGATTTTAGAGAGAGGCTGATCGGCATGTGGCACTCCTCCCTAGGTAGGCTGTGATAAGTGACGGTCACTCTAAATGGGTGACCCAAGATTTGCAACCTTCTGCTCACTTTAGATAGAAAAGAAAAGAAAGAGAAAAAAAATTCCATAATTGCTCACTTGGGCAATTTTAAAGTTCTGATACCATGTAACTCAGAGAGCTAGAATTCTTAATATGAATTCATATGAACAAGTACATATATATACAGATTAGTGATATACTAAGTAGGAAGATTTTCTAATTAAGAATCCTCTAATTAAGCTATCTACAACTTAACAATTATAATTTCTTGTAAAAAGAATAAAAATTACATTGAAAAAAAAATCTAAAATTTTAAAATTAAAAATAAACAAAATAATAATTTTTTTTGCATGATCATAAAAATTTATATTATTTTATTGTTTAAAGGATTTAGTTGGCTGCAGAATAAAAGTTAAGTACTCAATTAAATAATATAAAACTTAAAGTATCCAATCACACAGGGGCTTACATACATGTATTTAGCCGTATAAATTAAATTATGACATTCATTTTGTGCTATTTTCTATGGTATAAATAATAAAAAGACTTAGACTGAATTTGATATCATTGTGATTTTTTTTTTTCAAAAAACCAAAAATTGTTTTCAGTTTTTTATTATCTGTTTTCTGAAAACTATTTTTATTTTCAGCTGCTGTGTTTGAAAACTATTTTCATTTTTAATTTTTTTTATTAAACTTCATACATACATGAACACATGTAGTTAAAAATTATAAGATTTTATAGTAATATCATAATATAATAAATAAAATTATAATATTTTACAAAGTTCTAATGTTGAAATTATTTACATAATAAAAAATAACTAACTATTATAATGTTCCCATACAAATTTTGTTGTTCTATCTCGAGTATTGCTCATTTGAAGTTGACTTGGATTGATACTAATAGTTTCATCATTTGGTTGTCCATATCAAAATATGATATTTTCATTTGCATATTCTGAAAATAAAGAATCAATGTGTCCTTGCATTCTAATAAAATTATGAATAACACAACAAACAAAATGTATATATCTTTGTGCTTAATTAGATAAGAAGGCATGCATATCTCTAAGGATAGGAAATCGTGCTTTCAATACTCCAAAACAATGCTCAATGACATTGTGTAATGATGAATGCATATAATTAAATAAGTCTTCAGGCCCTTGTGAATTTGGACATTCTCTGTAATCACGTGAATGGTAATGTTCACCACGATATGGACTAAGAAAACTAGGCATGTTAATGTACCCAGAATCAATTAGATAATATTTACCTTGTGGAGGCATAGGAAACTGATTTTCTGGTTTAGTGTCATACCTTCCCAATCAGTCATAAAGAATGTGAATTTCATATCAAATGAGCACACACACATTAATTTTGAGTAGTCTCAATCTTTTTGTCATGATATGGAATTTGTTCGGCAAGTGGAATACAAGTAGAAATATGGGTGCCATCTATAGCTCCTACACAATTTTGTGATAAAAATAAATAAATAAATAACAATGTAGAAATTCTGTTGTAGATAAATTAAAAAAAAAATTGTAAAAAAATATTACCTTGAAGAATGGATAGTATCTTGGATTGTTCATTATCTCTGAAGATGTGACATCAAATGATGGAGGTGTAATTACATACCTGGCAATTGAGCAAATAGCATACAAAACATTTCTAAAATGTTTGGATATTGTAGTTGGATGTTAGAACCGATCTCCAACATATTTTTGTCGATCATTTTGACAAATAATTAATAAACATATACTTTTTCTTTTAATTCATCACAAAGTTTGATAAAAAACTTGTTGTTCCATACGAAATAATTTATAGCATGTGCTTGGATGACCATTTAGTACTTCAATTACCCACTCGTAGCCGGTTAATGCATAAATTCTTTGAGGTTGAGGTTTATCTTTATTTAAGTAAATGATAAATAAAGTTTCAATCTATCCTCATCAGAGTCAAAGTCATTAAAAAAATTATCTAAATTCATGTCCATTACTCTGCATTAAAAAAATATGAAATTAAAGCAACTCTAACTAAGGCAAATGCCACATCACATCACACAATATCACTAAGGCAAATGAAAGAAGCTTTATATACATATATAAGCAATTTTAATTTAATTTTATTACAAAAAGGAGAAACTTATTCAATAGAATAATAAGTTGATGAAAAAATCCCTTTCCTAGCTAAGCTACAAGCAAGTGCTTGGACTCACCCCCAAAATACAAATGAAACCCTGAGTAGACTGTCGGTGATAAGTTGAAAGAAGATGAGGATGACGTCAAATCATCATGCCCCTTATGCCTTAGGCAAAACATGTGCTACAATGGCCGGGACAAAGAAATAAAAGCCAAACAATTAAATAAACTAGTTCCCTTTTTAACTTCCTCCTCCATTAAAACTATGAAATACTCTTCAATTTTGTCATGCCAAACAGCCCCATCATTGGTGACTCTAACCACTTCATTTTCCTCAAAATCTAAATCTCAACTTAAGTTTTCCATCTATTCAGGTTATACAGGTTAATCAGATACAAAACATGAACATTACTATTATAGTATTATAGTATCAACCATATAAAATTGTTTACACATGCATATAATTGGCCATCAAATTAAAAATAATCAGTTTCAATACATTTGTCTTGTTAGCAATTAGTATAAACATGCTATTAATAATATAAAGCAGAGATGATTCCATATATATATGGAATCAAGGATAAGATGAGGATATGGAAGAAAAGTGATAGCAAATAGTGACCAGGATGAAAAAGAGGAAGAGACAAAGAAAAGTGTATTTTTTGGCTGATACATCCTAAATAAACAATACTGAAGGAATAATTTGACTCCAAAAAAGAATCGGCACCTTAGGCACTACACTATAAAAAGAGTTTTTTTTTTTTTTTTTTTTTCATTAATCAGTAATACAATTCTAAACACTCATATAAAAGCTTATAATCTCTAATTTTTTCTAATTTAAGCATCAAAATGGTTTTACAGACACATCACCTGGATCCTCGGAGTTATTTCTAAGCACATCATTGGCCAAAAGTTAAAAACTATATTTATGAGATTCCTTTTTAACGTTTTTATTTTAGGAAAAACTTTGAAAAAAGTTTTATAAAAAAATAACAATGTGAGCCGAGATATAACAATATCAACCATATCAGACTGATCCACACACCACTATACCCATTTACCATCAACCATATCTAATACACCTCACAGTCCCTCTATGGATCGGACTCCTGACCATCTCTTTTCCTCCATTGCAGACACCTCTCGATCTCATGACCTCTGCTTTTCTCTTAGACCCATTTAGCCGCTCGTCCCTGGCTCCCTGAAGATCTCTGTCTCTCTCAAATCACACACAGCCTATCCCTCACAAAGCCCGCTCTCGCCCCGACTCTCACCATCTCTTTCTCTCTGCCTCGCCTCTCACCCAGACTCTCTCCACCCACAGACCAACGAAGCTCTCTCTCTCTAAGACCCTCACTAGAACTCACACAAAAAAAAACCAGCCTCTCTCGATCTCAGGCACTGAGCTCTCAAAAAAAAAAAAAAAAAAAAAAAAAACACCATCAGTAAAACCATCCAGCCCTCTCTCTCGATTCCCTCACAGCCAACTCGCCTCTGTTTTGCCCCGATTCCGACTCTCGACCGGTTCTCTCTCTCACTACCTCTATCTCACAGCCGCTCTCATCAGTCAAAAGAAGCAAACACATACCCATCTGTGGTGTGGCTTGGCTTTGGTGTTTGGAACACGAAATCGGGTTTGGTTCTGGTCCATTGAAGTTCTAATCGCTTTTATTTCTGGGTTTGGTTGTTTTTGTTGAATTGTGGTTACTGGACTCGGTTGATTTCTCCTCTGTCTTGGTGATTGATTGTGTTTGAGGTCCATTTTCGGTGTTCAGAAACAAAAACAAAAAAAGAAAGGGAAAAGAAGTTAAAACGGGTCTGGTTTTATTTTCATTGAAGCTATAGTTGGTTTCAGTTGTGGATTTGGGTAACATTTTCTGTCTCTCTTAATCTGCTGTGTTTCTTCTATAGTTTAATTTATGAGCAAAAAAAATTTTCGTTTTTAATTTATATATATATTATGTTCTGTATCTGGGGTTTTTTTTTGGTTCACAGAAAGGAAATCGTCTGACGATAGGAGGATGGAGTTGCCATCTCTTACCGCGAATTCCTTTTTGTGAATTGAAACCTCCTTTCTGTGATGGAGATGCCGTACAGAGAGGGGAAGACCCCATAAAATATATTTTTGGTAATTTTTTTT
>CATKHJ010232830.1:0-30011 GCA_949750685.1 Vernicia montana | reverse complement strand
ACGTCCGAGTAGCCATTAGGAGGTTTTGGTTCTGCCGAGACGAGTCAAGGTGGAATTGCGATCCGGTCGCCCGCTCCGTCCATACGTCCCGAAGCGTCATCAAAAGGTATTTATATTCTTCCTTTTTTTTTTATTTATTTGTTTGCTTTCTTTGTCTGCTTTAGTTTGCTTTTTAGTTTTCTTTTTAGCTTAGTTTCTTTATTGCTAGTTTTTAGCTTAGTTTCATTGTTGCTTTGCTTCCCTTTTGCATGTTCCCCCTTCCTTTGTTTCCCTTTCTTTTAAGTTCTTTTATTAGCTTAGTTTATTGCTTTTCATCTTTCTCATAATCTGATCCCCATTTCTTTAATCCTTTTCTTTAAAGGCATGTTAATTAGATTCTGAATTAATTAACCTGTTCCAATTGAATCAATGCCCTTTTATTTGTTAATTGAAACTGAAATAATTAACTTGATCTGATCCCCTTTTATTTGTTAATTAGAAACTGAATTAATTAACAACTTGGTAATCAACTATATTGATTAAAATCAATCCAACCAACCTTTAATTAATGAACTGAAACATGATAAAAGGATCAGACTAAAACAGACTCTCTTCGCAAGAAGGGCGAACTACGTGGATTTTGATTCCCATTCGAAGGGATACGTAGGCATGCTTGTCTAAAAAAGCATCAAATCCAACTAAAACAGATTCTCTCTCTTTATTTTGTTCTTTTGTGTTCTTCTTTCTTTTCATTCTTTTATTGCTTTTGTATATTGAGTTTCTTCTTTAAATTGCTTTCGTTTTTTGATTAATTATTGGGGAATGTGTTGCTTTCCTAGAATCCCATAAGGGCTAGAGAAAGTATCCCCTATTTTGGTTTACTTTGTAAATTTAATAAGTACTTTCTTTATTTTAATTGCTTTACCGCTTTATTTGCTTTAATTTGTTCATAACTGTTCATTCATTATTAATGTTCATGAAATCATTTTAAGTCATTGTATATTAAACTTGCCAAACTTATTTTCAAATTAAAAATAAACTGAAAATCTAGTCCCCGAATCCTCTTTGGTAATCGAGATTAGTGCACTTTTTTCTATTGGACAATAATTGGAGTCATAAAATGGGTTTTTTCCTTAAACTTTTCCCAATTAAAAAATAAATTAAGGTGGCGACTCCCAAAGTCAATTTTCAGAAATTAACCAATCCGAACCCGAGGGTTCCAGCATGAGACCAGACCCAAATGAGCATTTCGATCCCCTTCTAGCAGATCGGACCGGTGCTCGGGCGAGGCCTCACAAATATCTCATCATGTTATATTACAGACAACATATACCAATCATCAGAAATTAAATAGACATAAATTTAGTCTACTGTAATTACAAAATTCTAGAATTATAATGTTATACACAACAACTTATAATATAAAATCCACTGCCGGAGGAGATGGTAGGGAAACTCAACAATAGAAAGATAACTAGGCTCACCTGTAACCTGAAAAAAAAATAGTGAGACATGGGTAAGCGTCTCAACTCAGTGAATGATACTAACCAATATACAAACCTGGTGCTCTAATTTTACATTTGATGTTAATGCTCATGCATCGTGCCAAATATACAAATAACCATATAATCAAATAGGGATGAGAATCGGTCCACATGAATTACACTAACCCTCAATCTGGAGAGCCGATTCCCATATCCTGACTCTCTGAATCCAGTCACTATATCTTAAAATCCAATACATAGGGTCCCAGCCGTCCATGGCCCATGCCATGCAGCGCCGACCCGACTGGCAACAGCGAGCGATGAGCAAGCTCCAAGCCGTCATACACCCGTCACAACTCATTAAACATAATCATCATCATATCATAATTACAATCTTAGGTGAATCATTGTGTCATCCAAATTCTATCCAGCATCTACAATTAATATACAACTCACATAATTAATGAAATATTCATATATGTATGCTAACATGCTCAATTAAAATTCATAATGCATAATTATATACGTATATACATACGGTAAATGCAGATGCATGGAATACGGAAAAATATGTTAGAAAGTATTACTCATAACACAAGTGCGAAAAAATCAGACTCAATTAACAACTAGGACCTGGGATCACAGAAGATGGTCCTGGACGATCTAAAAAATGAAGCATAAACAAATTATCATAACAAGGATTATGAGAATCAACATACATACACATCCTATGACCGTGAAAAAATCTACCAAAATCTAGCATAATTTTCCCTAGAGTAGACCTAATCCCCCTGAAATTCAGACAACAGACTCAACATCGAAATATCGAATATCCCAACTGGCTTCCGATAGCAATTCTCAAAATTAAATTACAATAATAAATATATTATTCCCTTAATAATTCTTAAATAATTTAATCACAATTAATCATCTAAATTCATAATAATTTCATTATGTCAAAATAAACAATTCCAATATTAAATTAACCATCATGGATCAATTTCGGACTACCTGGCACACTCACCGGAGAGTCGCCGAAAAAGTCGATGGAAAACGTCAACGATGTCAGATAGCAGCGAAATTGGTGCCAATGAATTCGTATCGAAACATAGATGCCGAAAATATACACCACTCTCCCTCACTCATCGGAGGATCACCGAAAATCACGTCGGCAACCCTGCAACTTCACTGGATTCCGGCCAAATTCAAACGTTCATTATAATTAGCAAATGAGGTACCAAATTGAAGCTTAAGGAAAGAGACAATGGTACCATAATTGGCGAGAACGGAGATCGAAATCGGCCTAAAAAAGATGAAGAAGTCCACTTACCGGCGACCGTTCAAGCTGCGCTTCCAGCGGCAGACGGCGACCGGGTTAGTACCGTTGGAAGCGTCGAAGGCTGAGCTTCCTCCCTGGCCGGCGCGTGTCGACGGATGGTGACTGGACGGCAGCGGCAATTTCTTCTTTCTCTCTCTCTGTTACTTTCTGCCTCTTTTTCCCGTTTCCAACAAACAAACACACACACACACACACACACACACACACACACACACACATATATATATATATAATAATTAAAATTTTTTAAAACAATTTTAAAAAAATATAAATAGTTAATTAAATAGTTAAATAATTTTATTTTAATAAAATAAAATACCCAAAATTAATAATTCTTTATAATTCAAAATTTAATATATTACAACTACCATCGCCACAACTAACATCACAAAGCCCTCAACAAGTTAACCCATTATATTTCGTCCCAATCTCACATCCTTCAATGAACACACTAGATCCCAAAGACAACCCAAAATCAAATAACACCATTTTCTCCTCTTCCTCATCGAAGGTGTTTGAGATTTGTCTTAGAAAGGGCTCTAGTAATTTTTTCATTTATGAGTTTATTTTTTGAATATGGTGTTATTGTTCTTTGCAATTTTTTTTTTCTTTGCTTGAATCTTTATAAGGGGTTTTTCATGGATTCTCTGTTATTGTGTTTAATTGATCCAAAAAGTTATTTTGGATCTAATTGGACATTGGAGTAAATTTTAACTCTATGTTTGGAAAGTTTTTTAAAGGGGAAATAAAATAAAGAGGAAAAATAAGTTTTATTTTTGTTCATTTATTTTCCTCTTTGTTATTTGGATTGAAGAAAAATAAGAAAGAAAATGATGAAAATAAATTTATTTTCTCTTATTTGGATAACTAAAAAAAATATGAAGAAAAAAAAATGTACAAAAAATAAATTATTATTTTAATGTTTTATCGCTATAATTTAAATTTGAATTTCATTTATATTTAATTATTGTATTTTTTATTTGTCTCTCTCCACTTTCTCTCCATCTTAGAGAGAAAATATTTGAAGAAAAATTGTACATATTTTCCTTCCTCTTCCAAATAAGAAAAAATTACTTTCAACTTTTATTTTTTACTCTTATTTTATTTCCACCCTTATTTTTCACTCTTATAGTCTTTCCTCTCTTATTTTCCATCTTTATAACTATAGACTAAGGGTAAAATGAAGCATTTATCCAACGCATTTTATATCAAACAAATGGGCTCCTGATCAAGTAAGAGTATTCGCAATAATGCTACATATTTTATTCCATGTTATATTATAAATAATTTAATTTTTTATTTTAATTTATCTTGAAAAATGCACATATTCTACCGTCACTCTATATTTCATTTTTTTATTAATAAATCTACAATTTTATTTATTTATACATAAATTTATAATTTTATTTTCTTTATTCTACATAATTTTTTTGCAGGTAAAAAAATATTATTATATTGCAATATCATTTTTGTAATTTAATAATAATAATTTTTTTATTAATAATAATAAAAAAAATTAAAAATAAAATAAATGAAAAAAAAAGAAGAAAATATTAAAATATTAATTTAAGGAGCTAATCTTTCTCTTCAAATTTGAGTAGAAAGAAATAAGCTTTTAATAAAATTTAGAGAATAAAGATAAAATACGGAGGTTGTTGGAAATAAAATAATTATATATGACTCCTTATTTCTTAGTAAAAGGGAAATTTAGGAAGTTTCTTGGGATGCCCTAACAAACTCTGATTGCGCTATTCGATTTTTGAGAAATAATTTAAAAAAAAAAAAAAGCAAAGTGGAATGCCGTGGCCCGTGTTTTGAGAATCCTGGTCTGTCGTGGACCCAGCGCCCCGCCGAATAGTGGCAATTCTACAGAGTCCCATCCCATCCCATGCCTCGTGAGTTTATTTATTTCTCTTCCAAATAAAAAAACAAAATTATGACAAACCATTTAGATTCACTTTTTAAAATAATTAAATATACACTTTCATTTTTAAATAACTTTATTATAAGCTAAAAATAATGAATACTTATTTAATCCGTTTCAAAATTTTAAGATGAGTTAGGGAGCCAAGATTTTTTTTTAGGAGTCAAGATAATTTTGTGATTTAATATGATATTATGTATTTATATATTTAATTTTTCATTTGAATTTAAATAAATTATATAAACATATGAAAAATAAATATAGTAAAATAATATGTCTAGACATATTTTTTACATATAAATTATAAATAGAAGAAAAAATTAAATAAAAATATGATTAAGATTAAATTGATAGCTTAAATACTTCCATGACATTATAATAAGGATTAAAGCACTAATTCAATTTCAAATCAAAACACTAATTCAATTCTAAATTTGAATCAAAACACACATTCAATTTTAAATTTATGTAAAAAATAAGAAAAAAATAAAAAAAATTTGCAAAATGGGTTTTATATCTCTTATATTCTTTTTTCAATTTATTTTATTCTTAACTATTGTCTTAATGTCTTAACTCTTCCATCTTAGTCTTATAACACATTCAATTCCAAATTTATACCATAAGAAAAAAAAAATACAAAATGAATTTCGTATCTCTTAGACTCTTAAGGCTTACTTCAATTTATTCTCTTCTTAACTTTTGTCTTAATATATTTATTTTTTCCTCTTAATCTTAGAAGTTAGAAAGACAAGTTCAATAATACAAATTTGCTGAATGCTAAAAAAAAAAAAAAAAAAAGGACAATTTTGTTGTGAAGTTGTTCTTGTAAATTTAATATAATGAGAAAAATGAGTTTAGAATGTGTATAGTACATTATTTTGTTCTATTTTATTAAATAAAATGGGATGAACTTTGTTATATTTCATTAAATCAAATAAGTTATTGGTTTTAAATTCAAAATTTATAAAATGACCTAAATTGTACATCTAAATGTATAATGTATTATGGTTTTTTTAAAGAGACCATACACTATAATTTTAAAATTAAATATTAATAGTAGTAGGAAATTTATGGGATCAAGGGAGTCTTCGCCCGGTCCCTCCCCTCCATCAATGAATAAGATGTTAAGTTCAAATTCTATCTAAAATTTAAATAATAATAATAATAATAATAATAATAAATAACTTTATAAGCTCAAAATTTTAATTACTTCATAATCAAAATAACATATATAAATTATTAATTAAATTAAAATATTATTAAGTATTTGTCTTGTCTAAGGCAATACCTATTTAAATCACTTTCTTTTCAGATCATTTGAAACAAATGAATTCCACGAAATTTTATAGAATTTATTTCAAATTCCATATTCTTTAAAAAACTGTATTTGGAAAAAAAAAAAAAAAGTGAATTTAAATTATACGAATTCAATTTCATTGAATTGCACATAACTAAATCAAATTTCATCAAAATATGTAAAATTTTCAAATGAATTCCATAAAAACAATAAAATAATATTAATGACAAAAAATACTTTTTTTATTATATTTTATTCAGACACTCTCTCTCCCCTCACTCTTTCTCTCTATACTCTCTTTCTCTCTTTTTTTTTTTTAAATTTAAATTTTATGTTTTTAATCTCTCTCAATCCCTTCTTATTACACATTCCCCTGTCTTTTTACTGCTTTATCTCTCTCTCTCTAACATTTTTCTCTTTTTATTTATTTTTACTTATTTTTCTTCCAGATATTTTTTTATTGTATTTATAAATTATATATTACTTACAAATATAAAATATAATTATTTTCTAATTGTTTTATTTTTTTAATTATATTTATTATGTGAAAGGTATTTTAGGAAATAAAGAAAAAAAACTCAATTATAAATTTGTTCTAAACACAATATATATATATATATATATATATATATATATATATATATAAAATTTAATTGAATTTCATATTTTAAATTGTGTTTTTTCAAACATAAAAATTCATTTGTAAATGAATTTTACTTGAAATTCATTTCAAATTAATTCCTTATTTGTAATTCATTTATTTCAAATGGACAGTTATTTTCTTAGGCAAAATATAACATATATAAGTTTACATTTTTGTAGAAATTATTTTATCATGACTCTAAAAACATATATAAACATTCAATATGTACATTTAAAATTTATTTTTAAGAGTTATTTTTATTTTTGATTTTTTCTTAAATTCAAATACTGAAAATTAAAATGAAATATGTTAATGTAAATTGTATAAATTATTTGTTGACATTCTTCAACGAAAAAAAAGAAAACTAGATATTGACACAAAATTTCACTGTAATATTATTTCACAATTATAAAAAGTTATTTTTTTTAGTATGGGAGGAAATAATTAAACTTAAGTCTATTATCTATGTCGAATATGTATTTATTATTAGATTATATTTTGATGTGTAATTATAAAAAATTATTAATGATTAATCATAAATTGAAAGTAATAGGCTAAAAAAAAAAGAAGAAAGAAAGTACATTTATTTATGTAGTGCTTAATATAAAGTATTCTTTTTTCTTCTATTTCACCGTGTACTACCTACTTTTGATATGACTTTGACCAAAAAACAAAAAAAAAAAAACTACTTTTGATATGAAGAAAAAATATATATAATATAATAAAAATAGCAACCCTTTAATATTTCTTAGAAAAAAAAAGATATGAAGGATATGGGCATTATTATTATTTTTTTATTTATGGAGATTAATTTTTTTTTATGAGTTTAATTATAATACACTATCATATTATTTGGTATGGTTTGTTGTTGGAATAACTTTTTAAAATTCAAAAGTTCAAGATTTAAAATTATAATTAAAATATTAAAAATTTCAAATTGTTAGTGTTTGATTCTCTAATTAATAACAACAAATTATTAGCTATTAATAATTGACTGCTACTACTGCTAATCATGTGTGATTTGATTGGTATTTTTATCATTTTTAAAGGTGTGAAAAGTGAGAGATCTCATATTCGAATATTTTAAATCATAAAAAATTATCATCAATTTGGTGAAAAATATTAAAAGGGGAGAACTACCCTTATTATGTAAAGAGAAAAACTAGTCTTATTATATAGTTTATAATGTTATTTCGGTCTATTATACATTAATAGTATATATATATATATATATATATATATATATATATATATATATATATATATATATAGCTGACGGCTACTACTATAATATAACATACAAAATTATAATCGCATTAATTCAATATCTTTCAATAATATTTTTAGGATCGTCGTTTTCAATAATTCCGAAACCGTGGTATTGAATATTGTTACATGTGAATACAGGGAAACACATTTCCTCTTTTCAAGGCACAAGTGCTTTGGAGAGCTTTAATGCATTTTTTATTTTTTTTTGTTAACGCTGCTGCTGATCATATCCCATTCGTCCGAGCGCCTTCGCTTGCTTTCACATTTGGCAGTTGGAAAACTAATTAAAAATATTATGAGGAGAGTTTTTATTTATTTATTTATTATTTTATTGATTATAGTTTAATTATCATCTCATCGCAACAACATAAAATAAATAAAGATTTTTTCTCATTTATAAATTATTTAAAAGGATATATTCAATTAAAATTTTCATAATTTTTTATAAGTCAATAACTTTTACAGAGTTTATAAATTTTTAATGATTTATGCGGAGTTTACAAAGTTATAAATGACTTTTAAACACTTTATTTTTAAAAAAGAAATTATAGACATTGATAGACCTTTATAAATATTAATAGACTTTCATTGATTTCTAATATCTATTTTATTAAGTAAGATTGTTAAATAATTAACTAATAAGATTTTTTTTTTTTTTAAATTACAAAGAAAGTGAAGCAATGTCAAACCAAAGTACCCAACAAGCATTACCTCTCCCTGAAAATGAGGTGATCTATAAAAATATAAGAACACTTAATTGCCATTAACTCTCATATGCATAAGAACTCTTTTTGGCTAGCTCACACCTATTTTGTCACTTTGCAAATAAACAAAATCTTATCAGAATAATCATTTAAAATATTCATCCATTGAACATAATTTAAAGTCATAAATACTAGAAAATTTATTATTTGATTACATTATCTGAATATGTGCTTATATATCACATTATAATAATTCTTATTTTTAAATTATTTTAACTTTTTAATGTTACATAAAATATTATTGACATTAAAAAATTCAAATAACAAAAATTAAGATGTGAAATTTGCAATAAAATAAATATTTTATTGCAACTATAAAAAAATAAAGTCACATTAATAATGATCCAAAAAACAAACACACTGCATATAATTAGTCAATTAAATAATTAATTTAAAATTTATATGGTAATTCTATATAATTTTTTATGCATATAAATTACATATTCTATTTAAAAGAAGAAAAAAATAAAACTTTTTAAACTTTTTAAAAATTATGTTTATATAAATTATTTGTAAAGATTAATTTTTAATTAATAATTAATTGTGTTTAGACACTCACCTGTTAATATATTCTCATCAATTATAGGTTTATATGTTGTGTGTTAGGTTTTTTTCTTTTTTGAATATTGTGAAATATTTTATTTTATTTTTTGTACGTTGCTTCAAAAAAAAGTCGGCTGAAATCTTGAGGGAAAGTGAAAGAGAATTGTGGAGATTTCTTATTCATATCATACATAAAAAGTCAATAAAAGTATACAAAAATCTATTATTTGTAAGAGTCAATGACTTTTTGAATACCAGTTAACTTTTATAAACTTTATAAAAGTGAAAGATAATTATGGAGATTTTTTATTCATATCATATATAAAAAGTCAATGAAAGTATACAAAAATCTATTATTTATAAAAGTCAATGATTTTTTGAATACCAGTCAACTTTTATAAATTTTATAAAAGTTGTAATTGAATACCCCTAATTCTTATAGATTTTTTTAAAGTCTTTAAAAGTCATTATTTAATACATTTAGATTTTTATAGAGTTTTTAAAAGTCATTATTGAATACCCTATGACTTTTTAAGTCCATAAAAATCTTTAATCATCCTAATCCAATATATCCATGTTAGTGTCAACATGCACTGGCGGAGGGAGGGGGATTAGGAGGGGCCATGACCTTTCCTAACCTCTAAAATACAATTTTTTTTTAATGTTAAATTATTAAAATTTAGCCATATATAGTATTTGGTATCATTATTTTTCGTGAAAATTTCTTTTAAATATATAAAAGTTAGTTTATTATATATATCATATTTATGTAAATTATGGTATAAAAATTTAACCCTCTTGAAAAACTTTTCTAACTCCGTTATTATCAACGTGAATAATTTGCTTCGACCAAACTAGAAAAATGGACTTAATACCACCTTATTGAAAAAAAAAAAATTATTGAAAATATGATAAATTTTGGTATAGAAACCCTAAGTTTAAGGAGAAAGAGAAATTAGTACAAAGCAAAAATGATGAAAATTAAGAAATCTATTATATTCTCTCTTAAAACTTACAGTGGGTCTCTTTTCTAGTTATACAAGAGTAAAAATCAAAGTAAAATCTAATTAACCAATTATAATACACGTCACACAAAACTAAAGCTAATATATTAATAAAACTAACGGCCGTACAAGATAAAATAATTTAATTAATTATTGTATATTCTTCATTCCCCTCAAGTTGGAGGGTGCAAATCAAGCAACCCTAACTTGAAAAGGAGAGAATTATGTTGAGATGAAGAAAGAGGTTTGGTGAAAACATCAGCCAATTGGTGATGAGAAGGAAGATGGATTGTTTAAATGAAGCCTTTCTTGACCTGCTCTCTGACTATGTGACAATCAATATCAAGGTGTTTGGTTCTTTCATGAAAAACAGGGTTAGCAGCAATGTGTAGGGCTGTTTGGTTGTCATAGTGAAAAGGGATAGGCAACTGAATATTAACCTGAAGATCTTGAAGCAAGTAGGAAATCCAAAGGAGCTCACGAATAATGGTGGCCATGCTTCTGTATTCAGCTTCAGCAGAGGATTTAGAGACATTAGTTTGCTTATTGGTTTTCCAAGAAATTAAGGAATCGCCAAGAAAAATACAAAAAACTTGTTAAGGACTTTATAGAAAAAATACATGAGCCCAATTAGAATCTGAATATGCTGTCAATTGAAGAGAATTATTAGAAGGAAATAATAAGCCTTTGGAGGGACAACCCTTCAAATATCTCAAAACTCGCATAAATGCTTGCCAATGAGGAACTCTTGGTGTTTGCATGAATTGACTCAAGTGTTGGACATCATAACTAATATCAGGGTGAATAAAATTAAGATACAACAATTTACCAATAAGCCTTCGATATTGATTAGGTTCCGGAAGAAGCTCTCCATCATCAGGGAAAAGCTTTAAAGCTTTAAATAGAGGACAAGGAACTGATTTGGTTTGTTCAAGACTGACATCCTTCAAGACATTTAATATAAATTTGGCTTGACAAATAAAAGTACCTGATGTGGATCTAAGCAATTTCAAGTCCCAAGAAATACTTCACAAAACCAAGATCTTTAATAGTAAACTTGTTGTCTAAAGCAACTTTGATCGCTGTAATGACATTGTAATCAGTTCATGTAATGAGAACATCATCCACATATACCAATAGCACAAAAAAATTGTCTATTAGTTGAATAAGTGAATAAGTAATGATCATTTTCAGACTGCTGGAAATCCAATTCATGAATGAAAGAGGTAAATTCCAAATTCCACTGTCTTGAAGCTTGTATAAGACCATACAAACTTCTTTTTAACAAACATACTTGACTTGCTACTGCTTTAGGGTACTCGGCTGGTGGTTGCATATAAACTTCCTCATCTAAATACCCATGAAGGAAAGCATTTTTGATGTCTAATTGGTGAATTAGCCAATTCTCAGCAGTAGTTAAAGCAATAACTATGCAGATAGTGACTATTTTAGCAATAAGGAAGATCTCTCTTTAAAATCAAGCCCTTCAATTTAGTCATACATTTTGGCAACCAGCCTAGCTTTGTATCTATCCACCTCACCATTAGGTTTATATTTAATTCTATAAACCCATTTAGAGCCAATAACCTTTTTTCCTTTAGGTAAGGTAGTGAGGTCCCATGTACCATTGGTTTCTAATGCTTGTAATTATTGATTCATAACATTGACCCAACTGAGATCTTGAGATGCTTGACTATAGGCGGTGGTTTCATGAATAACATAAATATTATTAACAAAAGTTGTATGGGATATAAGTTCTACTTTCTCTTTCTCTGCAAACTTAGGATTTCTATACCAAAATTGATAATGGTATCAAAGCCAAAGATCTTATTTGATTCTTTAAATTTCTTCTAATTATACTAAAATTCATTGAGTTTTGTATATTTTTTGAGACAAATTTTGTTCAAAATAGTGTTTGTTGTTAAAATGGCGCAAATAACCAACTTAACAAATCACAGCAGCAATGGTGTTAATTGTAGAGCTTTAAGTGATGTTCATGATAATATGCTCTATCTTCATCAATTGGATTATCCATGAATGATCTTGGTGATTGCACCATTGAATGGAGTCAAATTTCGATCATATAGTATAACGATGATAATTGCTTTGGGGACAAAACACAAGTTAGGGTTTATCAATGGTAAAATTAAAGTTCCTGATGAGAAATATGAGGATTTTGAGAGATGGTAGATATGTGATTTTATGATTACTTCATGGATTCTCAACTCAATCTCTAAAGATCTATCTGAATCCTTTCTTTATATTACCCATGCAAAGAAATTGTGGGATGAAATAGCTGAGTGTTTTGGAGAAAGCAATGGGCTATTGGTTTATCAAGTACAAAGGAAAATAGCCTTTTTTTTTTCATAAAAGAATCAAATTGTTGCAATGTATTATACACAACTTAAGAAGCTGTGGGATGAGTTGACTGTACTTGATTTTATACCTGTGTGTTTTTGTGGAGCAACAAAGTCTATTGTTGATATGACAAATTGAAACAAATTAATGCAATTTCTCACGGGATTTCATGATGGATATGATCAAGTTAGAAATCAAATACTTTTATTGGATCCTTTACCTACTGTGAATAAGGCATATTCAATTATTCAACGGGTTAAGTCACATAAGCATATTACTTTCACTATTCATGATACATCTAATAGCATTGCTCTTTTGGCCAAACCTCAATCCCATTATAATCAAGAACCATACAAGGATAACAAATGGAATGAAAAAGACAAATATAAGAGTTTGAAAGGACACTGTGACCATTGTTACAAAGATGGACATACAAAGATCATGCCTATTTACTTACATAAATTTTTTTCTGTTTTCATTTTCAAAGAAAGTTGAAAAATGCGTGAAAAACACTTTTATTTGCTATAATGTAAAAACTATTTTCAATTTCAAAATATGAAGAATTTGTTCATTTAACAACAATTAATGATGAATTGATGATGGTGGTGGTGGTGGTTTGTTGTGATGTAAAAGCTGATGGTGGTGGTGGTGAAGGTGAAGGTGAAGATAAAGGTGAAGGTGAAGGTGAAGGTGGTGGTTGTTGTGGAGGTGGAGGTGGAGATGGTGGTTGTGGTGGCGGCGGCGGCCGCGGCGGTAGAAGTGGTAGTGATGATAACGAAGGAGGTGGTGGTGGTGGTGGTGGTGAAATTATGATATTTTTATTAAGAAAAATTAATTAAGAAAAGTTTAGAAAACATTTTGAACTTATTTTCTAGTTTTTCTTTTTTAAATAATGAAAAAAATTTTATGATAAAAATTTTGTAAAACAATCAAAGTAAATACAAAATTCTATTTACTATTTTCATTTGAAAAGTTTTTTAAAAAATTGAAATAATTTTCCCTAATTAAACATGGGCTGTTTGTTTGCAATAAATCTTTTTTGTTTTCATTTTCAGTTTTCTTTGAAAATGACTAACTAAACAGGGACTGTTTGTTTACAAGAAATTTTTTTTGTTTTCATTTTCTAGTTTTCATTAAAAATGAAAAGTTTTCATTTTCAAAAAAAATTGAAAATGAGTAGAAAATACGTTTATTTGTCATTATTTAAAAATAATTTTCAATTTCAAAACATTGATAATTTATTCATTTAATAATAATGATAATGGTGGTGATGATGAAAGTGAAGGTGGTGATGGTGATGGTGGTTGTGCTGGTGGCAGTGGTGTTAAAATTGGTAGTGATGGTAATGAAGGAGATAGTGAAGGTGGTTAGTAATGATAACGAAGGAGGTAGTGGTGGTGATAGAGGCGATGAAGATGGCGGCGGCGGCGGCGGCGGAGGTGATGGTGATGAAGTGATGATACTTTTATTTAGAAAAATTAATGAATAAAATTTTAGAAAACATTTAAAACTTATTTTCTAGTTTTTTTTTTTTTAAATAATGAAAACAATTTTCTAATAAAATTTTTGTAAAATAGTTAAAATAAACATAAAATCCTATTTTTTGTTTTCATTTGAAAAATTTTATAAAAGACTAGAATAATTTTTTTCAAATAAATAGATTCTAAATATTTCAAACTCCATAGTTATTAGGAGTGAGCATTCGGTCGGTTCGGTTTAAAATCGAAATTAAGTTTTGAGAAAACCAAACCGAATTTATAATGAAAACCGAACCGAAAAAGTTCGGTTCGATTTTTCGGTTTGATTGTTTTTTTTTTCTTTTTATTATATATATATATATATATATATATATATATTAAAATTTCGGTCAGTTCGGTTTAAACTGATTTTTTTGGTAAAAACCGAACTAAAATTTAATTATGTTTATTGTTTTAAAAACCGAAACCGAATCAAACAATTCAAAAAATCAAACCAAACCAAATCAAACTAAACCAAATCAATCAATTCAGTTTTTCAGTTTCAGTTCGGTTTTACTCACTCCTAATAGTTATCCTGAGTGGTATCAAGATTACAAAGCTATTATCAGTATTATTAAAACTGGACCGGATTGGCCGATCGGACCGGTTAAACCAAAAATCGATCACTGGTTCGGTTATTAAATCATAAAAAAAAGGATAAATCATGAACCGAAAAAAAACCGGTTCAAACCAGAATTTTTCAAAACGATACCGTTTTGAACTAAAAAAATAAAAAAAATAAAAAGAGAAAATGACAGAAAAATTAAATTGGACCGGTCGGACAGGCCAGTCAAACCGTGAACCGAAAAGGAAATCGATTCAACCTCCAGTTCAATTTTAAGAACATTGGCTATTATACTAATAAAACTAACAACTGTACAAGATAAATTAATTTAATTAATTATTGTATATTCTTCAAAATCTTAATTTATAGCCTTTTATATATATATATATATATATATATATAATAAATGTAGTATTCATATTGTTAATTGTATTATTTTAACTTCTCAGGCCGCCAGGATTCAAATATAGTTGACGTAAAAATCTTCCTTGCTTGTTATTGAGACGTGAAATCATATTCATATAGCTTAATAAATAACTAAATTTAAAATATATCATCTTGCACTTGCATTTTCCTTATATAAAAATAATTTAAGCACATTTTCAAATTTATTTGACAAAAAACTTAATTCAAGCCCTAATGGCAAAAAAAATTCAAGCCCAGTAGCAATAGGCCCAGCCTAAAGAGTTAAATAATAAAAGAAACAGAAAGAAACCAAAAACCAAAAAGCAATTGAAGCAAAAGAAAGAAGCAGAAGCAGAAAGCAAACGCCCAAAATCAATGGCATCGTCAACGGCAATTCGAGAATTACAGCGCGATCTCGAGAATAAAGCCAACGATCTTAGCAAACTCCAGAAAGGCAAGAAGCTTTTCAATTCTTTCTTTACTAAACTGTAGTTTGATTTTTGAAAGGAGAATAACCCTAACACAATTAATGGCAGATATTGCTAAGAATCACCAAGTCAGGAAAAAGTACACTGTTCAGCTCGGCGAGAACGAGCTCGTACTTAAGGTGTCTGTGTGCGTGCGTCTGATGAATGTTACAGTTATTGCTTTGGCTTTTCACTAAGAGGTGGTGTGTGTGTGATTGGTTTGGTTTCCAGGAGTTGGATTTATTAAATGAAGATGCAAATGTTTACAAGTTGATTGGTCCAGTACTTGTAAAGCAGGACTTGGCTGAGGCAAATGCCAATGTTCGCAAGAGAATCGATTATATCTCTGCTGAATTGTACGTTTTCTTTACTTTGCCTTATTAGGTAACTTTGGGTCTTGGATGATTGGGTTCTTGTAGCTTTTGTTGATTTGAATTAACATGTTTAATATTATCATCAATTAGCACTTGGGCTAAATATTGGTAGTTTGTATAATTCCATGTGCATTTAACTTGCTGTACTCTGTCCTGTTAAGGTTCAATATCACATTCTTGTATCAATTTTGGAAAACTAGATACTTTCCAAGCCGTTTGTTGAATTTGGAAATGATTGACGGGGAAGGATGTGGTTTCCATTTTCATTTCAATTTTTCCATTCTTTTTATGCACCTGAATAGTGTAAGCTACTTCACAATTGGGAGTCAGTGATCGACAAGTTTTCTTAAAGTTTGAGTGTATCTGTACATCTGTTTGCCATCATGGATGGATGGATGAATGGAAAGAGAGGCGATGGAATAAAAAGTGATGGGTGCCAGTACCACCATCAGAAAACCTATCTCAGATAACAGTCTGCTATTGTAATTTGTACAAACAAATAACACTGGATGCAGATCCAATGCAGATTGTGGTTTCTCTTAGTTTTTTCTTTTAGTGTCCTTGGTCCGTAGATTAAGGCACTTATGCTGCAAACTAAACTATCATACACCTTCCTCTGCCTCTGGCATCTGTTGTTGATATTTCTTGTCACTATTGCTGTTCTTGTGTTGCTGCTGCTGCTTATCTTTTGGCTATAAAAGTGTGTTTTTGTATTACAGGAAAAGACTTGATGCAACGCTTCAAGACTTGGAAGAGAAGCAAAATAGCAAGAAAGATGCGGTTTGTTTTTTTTCATTTTCACCTGTTTCTTAGCTGTGCTCTCATGATGCCTGTGCTTTTTATGCCATTCTTTGATCCTGATCAATGATGTGATAATATCCATTAGGATTTTAAATTTTACCATTTGTTGGTGGTAGTTGAATAGACTGTATTGCTTGATTTTTCCATATCTGTCAATTTTATATTCATGTTAGGGCCTGTTAATTTTGTTATTCATATTAGGGCTATAATTCTATTTTTTCAACACTGTGATATTTTGGATTGAAATTCTTGATTAAAGTTTGATTGTCAACTTTGGTATTTGAATATAATTACTGGAAATTTTTGATAACAATTCAAACCCTCCTGAAACTTACACAATTTATTTGGAGTTTTTCTGTGATCCTAACTGGATTAGGGTTTTCTGCTATCCAAATCCTCATTGAATGAGGTATATTTTCCAACTGAGTACATTATACAGACATATCAAATTGTTTGTTTTAGATCTGGCTACTAAACCTGATTGTTTTACCAAATCATAAAACTACATATTTTTATTGTTGATCATAGTTAAGAGCCAATCCTGGCTGCTCAAGTTCCTACCTTATCATTGTCTCAGCTCTAATTTGGATCTGTTCCTGTGCATGAATCATGATTGTAGGCTGCCCTAAATCTGTGGCGAATATTTTAAGATTCTTCCTACCAAATTAGCCGTTTGCTTTCTTGTTATTTTTGTATATCAGTTGTCTTGCAATAATGTTTCCATATTGTGTGGATGCCTCTCACATGCATAACTTTCCCAGATGAAAACCTTGATCTTGGTTTGCTCGTGTATGATAGTTGAGATTAACTCATGCATTTTAAGTGGTGGGTTTTGCGAACCATAGCAGTTGCTAGTTAATGTTGTAATGTGTGAGATGATAAATTTTTGAAAAACTGAAGGAATTTATAGAGGTTATCCTATTCCTAATATTTCAGGTTTGTGACAATGGTCATAATATGTATGGGTATGACTTAGCAGATGATGCAATTGTGAAGTGTTTGTTGTTAACATTGGGTACACCGTACACGTACTTCTTGTTTTTTAGTCTAAAAATGTGCAGTTAAAGTTTAAAGGCACATATTGTATAAAACTTTATCTGCTTTAAGGAGCTCCTCTGTTTGATTTTGTGGGACATAAATCATTGATTAAAATTTTAAGCATGTCATATGCTCAGAGCCTGTCTTGATTTCATGTTGAAGTTGAATTTTAGATGAGCTTGTGTCTCTCTTGACTGTTTATGAAATTCTAAACTCTTGATCCTTATTTATTCGAGCCTTTAAATGAAGCTGATAATACATATGCTTTATAGCTAGTTATTCTTTCTACTTGTGTACTTAGTTTGCTATGTATTATTTGGCTCATTGGACAATAGCTCTTTTTAGCTTAGTTGCACACTACTTGAACTAAGAGTGGTTATTTGCTATTGGATCAATTATCTTTTGAGCTGCTGTATATTTATGTGAAATGGATCAGTATCCACCATGCACAGGTTTGTCCCTCTTGGATGGTTGTTTATGTTCTGGTAGGACATGGGGGTTAATGCTCCAATTACCTGTATTCATGAACCCTTAGGATCACCTTTTAACAGCTTTAGGAATGTGCCTCTGTATGGTGGAATTGGTGTGCTGTTTGAGTTTAATAATGTTGCATAATTTTATTGGAATACACTTCAATGAATTTAGTTTAATTTAAAATGCTGAAAATATTTCCTGATCTCAAACTTACCCTTTCAAAAACTGAAATTGGCAATCTCTTATAACATCTTAAAATTAGTTTTTGTGAACCAGTGACAATATTTTTCATCTTTAGAATGAAAAAATGCTACGTGAGCATTTTTTTTTTCCCCGATGTTTGTGTGAGGAGTTTTTCCTCTATATTGGTGTCCAGGTTCATTCAATCTCTCAGCAATCTAGGATCTGATTTTCTGAGGAAGCTCCTATTATTTGTCCTTGTCTGCTACTTCCACCAGTGTTATCAGATGTTGCTTTGACTCTTTACTTGAGACTAGAATACCCATGTTTGGTGCATGTGAGCATGTAAGCATACATGATACATGAACCAAGTCCAACTAACATGGGCGTTGTCTGTAACCGTGTTTGTGATGATGAGTTTTCTGATTTTAAGATATAAAATTTGCAATGGTAGCTGGAATTTGGTCATTAACTTGAAAGCAATAGCAGGACTCCTGTTCTCTATCAAGTTACTGTTTTACTTGTACTGAAGCATTACACATTAGTTGTGCTTTGTCATCTTCAAGAAAATCATTCAGCTTCGATTTTTTTTAATGGTTTTATCTTGCAGATCTTAAAGTTACAACAAAGGATCCAATCTCTCCAGGCTGGGAAGGCGAAGGCATAATTTTTGCAATGGTTAATCAGTGTGTTGGATTCACCAGTTGTAACATCTTTTTTAGAGGCTCTGATGTAGATGCTTTCATGTTTTTTAATTGAAGCTTATCTTGCCATTTTGATGTTGCAAAATTTTTATTTTCTCCGAGATCAATATGGGTTTAACTTCTAAAAAATATTTGGTTTGTGGGGAACTAAAATTAATTCCAGTTTTTACATGCTCTGCCATGACAATGAAGAAACAAGCTATGTAATACTCTTGAAATTTGAAACTGGATATGGGGGCTTTTATTATAGCCTGAAAACTATTTATAAGTTTTTGATTATGTTAGTATTATATCTGTAACAAGACTGATTATTTTGGGAGGCATTGTGTATGTATATGTAGGGATGGACATTTTATCTGCCCTGTCCTGAGGGGTGTGTAAATTACTGGTTTGAAGCAGTAATTTGGAAACCTGTCCAAAATTTGATCCATTGTTTATGGACATATAATATGTACTAATAACGAGTGCCTCCTCGATGCATAGTTTTATAAACACATAATTTGCATTCTTTTTCCTTTATAGTACATAATTCCAAAGCAAGAGTTTAAATTATTGATTTTTAGCACTGGAAGATAAATACTCTAACAGCTAACTAAGAGACCATTCGGTTTGTGAGGTTTGGGATAAGCACTCGAGCTGCTTCTGGTAAATATAAAAGGTGAGAAATTGAAATATTTGTTAATTTGTCGAAAATATTAAAACTTAAAAGGTTGGGAACGGAGTAATAATAGGCAAGTTGAGTGGAAATGTTCATTCTCCACAAAGGTCATTTCCTATTCCAGCATATGCCAATTAATCTTCTAGTAGCTGTACGTCTAATTTAAGTCTCGTTTTGCATAATGAATTTTATATTTATAAATTTGATTAAAATTCATAAATTTAAACAAAATTTATAAAATAAAAAAATTCTCATTACATGTGGATTTTCATATCCTTCATTTTTTGAAGTTTTAGAGTATAATAGATTTTAACAAATTTATAGAATGTAGTTTAATTTTTCAAATTAAATAAATAACTGAACTATAATTTATAAATTTTGCGAAATTCATGATTGAAATCTTTCAAAATAAACATACGAGGTATTAATATTTTTTAAATGAAAGGCTAACATTGGACACGTACGTGCATGGTGTATATTATTGTTTTTTTATTTTTATTTTTTTAGGGCATTTTCGAGCCACAGCCACGGCTACATCTAGCCAATATTGTATTCCTTACAATTAACGCAAGTGCTTTAAAAAATCTTTTTGCATATCCTGTGATAAAAGTTTTTGCCGCACTCATGCGTCTAAAATGGGCTGCATTCTGCATGTATTCTGCTTCATGTCTTGCTCGTATATTCAGTGTACATATGCTGTATATTAGTATACATATACACATATATGATTAAATTAAAATATAATACATATACATTATACAAACAAACATAAGTATAAAAATATTGATAATATTCAAAATTTTTTATAAGAATATAATATGCTTAAAAATTTTATATTTTTTTTTAACATTAATTTTATTGGTAATATTCGAATCCTGATGTTCACTCCTAAAATTTTATATTTAAAGATAAGTAAATGTATAAATCTAAATGTTAATTCTATTTTTTTTCTCTAATTTCATTAATATGCTAACTAAATCAAAATAATAATTTATATTTTAATTCAAATTAAATATAAAAAATAAGTAATTTAAAAATTAAATGGTTATGAGACAATAACACTATTTAGTGAGACAAAATTAATAATTTTAATGGAGACAATGTTACTGTACACTTACATATACTCAAGGATTTCCACTCTCGCTGCCCCATTACCTCGTGATAAATCCACCCTTGTGTATATATGTAGTATATACACTCAATTTAAATATAGAGATGACAAAATTCGATCCGCTCAGACTGAAAATTCATTTTCTCCTCGAATCTTACGGGAAATTTCCGTCATGTCTACGGTAATGGGACGGAGATGGGATTGAGTCTCCCGTCCCGCTCCGATTTTCGCTTCGATTTCATAAAATTAATATATATGTATTTTTTATTATAATTTTATACTTCATATATATATAAATTATTAGTTTTCTTTAAAATTATATTATTAAGTATTTAGTTTTATTATTATTATTTAAATATTAATTAATAATATATAAAACTTAATATAAATATGTATAATATTTTTGTTAAAATATATAAATTATGAAGTTTTTACATTAATAAAATTATAAAAAAATAAATGGAAATTCCTGTCTCCGCTCCGCCCCCCTCCGATCCAGATTTATCCCGTCCCGCCCCGCTTCATTGTCATTCCTATTTAAACAAAAGGAAAAGACTTAATACAATCTAGTTAGAAACTAGAGTGACAAACACTTAAACTCCAATTACCTTTTTTTTTTTAAAATATTTTTATTTATTTGATTTTAATTAAGGATTCAAACTCACAATTTCATAAATCCAAAAACCATTAATTTTATCATTTGAATATAACTCAAATATATTCAATTACAAAAAATAAAAAATGAAAAAAAATAAAGCTTTGCTTCTTATAAAACACGGTGACTATAATCTAATACAAAAATCCATTATTAAAATACTAATTAACTATTTAATTTTTCTGCCAACCACTTTTCTCAGCATTTTTCTAAATTTTAAAATATAAAGTATTCTAGTGCAAGAAGGGAAGAGTTATAATGAAACTATGAAATTACAAATTAATTCCATAAAATTTTACAATAAGTATCAATTAGAGGGTTAATTACATACTACTCCAAATATGAGTTTTTTTTTAATAATTATTTTATGATAATATATATATATAACCTTGAAACAGAGCCAGTATTTCAGAGAAGTTAGGAACTAACAATTACAATTTTTTTTTGCAATTTTCTATTGTGTTAGGTGGTGTTTGATAACACTATTTAGTATTTAAAATGAAAATTTTCAGTACTTAATCGTTTTAAGTTTATTTGATAACTATATCTTAAAAATTTAAATTAAGTAAAAAATCATTTAAAATGATAAGTTAAAATTTTTAACTTAAAATTTATACTGAATGCAATAAGTGATTAAATTTTTAACTTAAAATTTATACTGAATACAATAAGTGATTAAATTTTTAAATATTTTTACTATTTACAAATTATATCACTTATTTTATTCAACACTTAAAATTCAGAACTTAAATTTTCAGCATTTAGTTTTCAATTTTTATGAAATACTGTTTTTTTACTAAATTTTTATTTTTTTTAATTTAATATTAATTTTTGAGTTAACCTAATCTCAATGATATTTAAATTCTTCATGTCACTACAATTTTGTTTAATTTTTGATTTTTATATTAATATTAATTTTTGAGTTAACCTAATCTCAATGATATTTAAATTCTTCATGTCACTACAATTTTGTTCTTTTTTCTGTCTCTCCTCCATAGCAAATTCAATTATTGCAAATAATCTCTTAATTTTATTTATTTTATATTCACATCTTCCTTGTTCAACCGATTCCTTTTTTCTCTACAAGGTACATACTTAATTTTTCATCTGAATTAAGTATTATCCTTTACATATATATGTATTTTTCAACAGCTTTTCATATATATGTTTGAGTTTTATTATCTGAATTATCAATTATTTAAATAGAACCAATATTCTTGGTTTAGGCTGGGAACTCTCATAGATTTTCTAACATTTTCAAATAAAAGCAATTATTTAAAATTCCTCCATTCCATTTATGTTTGATATAGATTTTTTCAAAATTGAATCCTAATTTAAATTGATATTTTTCATATTTTATATTAATTAAAAATTAAATAAATATAAATATTATTCACAGTAGTTGTATTTTTTTTTTATTTAAAATAAATTTTAATTAACTTTTATTTTTGTTATCGTTATTAATTAATTAAACCTTCTACTACGTACGCAACACAACGAATCCTACATTATCATATTTATATTTATATTTGGTTTTTTATAATATTTAATTGTTAATTTAGAGATTTTTAAAGTGTTTTACAATTATGAAATTAAGTTGTTCTTGATACTATCTTTGTTTTTGTTGTATTTGATCTATTATTAATAATCTTTAATTTTTATTTCTCATCTGATTATGTTACAAATTTAATTTCTTATTTAATATATGACTTGATCTCTTCTTTTTCTTTCTGATTTTATTTAAAGTATGTTTGTTTCCTTCGGAAAATGATTTCCATATACATACACAAACTAATTGTTTCCGTGCCTTAATTACTTTTTTTTTTTCTGTTTATTAGGAAAATTATTTATTATGAGATGCAAATTTATTTATTCCAATAAAAATCAGAATTAATTCATACAAATTTTTAAAATAAAAATAATAAAAAATATTTTTTTTTAGTGCTTTAGTACTTATTATTATTTTTATGTAAATGTTAATTAATCAATTATGTATCTTTTTTTTCCATGAAGTGATTGTGTGAGAAAATTTCATTTATCTATTTTTTTTTTTATTGTTGAAGAGTTGTCAAATATTTTGCTTTTCATAGGTCAAACATAAGGGATATAGATTTTATTTTCTAGAATTTTTTATTTCTTTTAATATGATGAACATGTTTATAAATTAATCTTTATAGATTTTCTATTCAAATTTGTATATTTAATGATATATATGCCACCTTTAATGTTGCAAGTTTATTCTTTAATTTTAATTTTAATTTTTTATTTATTTTACATTGGTATAAGATTTTTTTTTCTCTTTACTTATGATTAATTGAAAGTAATATTATAAATTATCTAATTTACATGGTGATAAATTATCACCTAAAAATTCAATATAATCTTAATTAAATTTTAAATAATAACCAACACAATTTTATACGTGAAAATAAATTACAATATTTTTTTATATAATAATATAATTTTTTAAATTTTCAATTATGATAATTAGATTAATATATATTAGCTTAATATGAAAATTTGAATTGTTTTTGTATTCTATAATTATTATTAATTAGTTTTTAAAATATATTTTCTAATTTATTTCAAAAAAAATATATTTTCTAATTTTTTCTCTCATTAAGTACAACTATATCTTATTAATAATAACATATAGTTTTTAGGCTGTTTAGGTTAATTCCTTTCATTGCTCAGAGGTATTTTTAATCTTTTTTCATATTATAATTTGACATCAACTCATTAGGAAACCATATCTCTATGAATAATGAATATTTTTTTCTTATTTCCTTATTTTATTTGATAAATAGTTATTGTCTATCAATCCAAAGATATTTTTTATTATTTTTAACCAACTAATATTAAACTTGCTCTAAATCTATGTATCTAAATATTATAACAATAATATTAGGTCGGCTATGGAGTGGGTGGTGAACATGAATTTGCAAAATGTGGACTCTGAACCAGACTCCAAGATGGTAGTGGATGCATTTAATAATAGGTCCATGGACTTTACAGATTTTGGGAGTATTATTATTGGTGATTGTTTGATTCTAAGAAGCAATATAAATTTTTCTATTCTATTTATAAAGAGACAAACGAAGGTTCATGCCCATAAACTGTCAACAATAGCAGTTATTGTTGACAATAGCAATTGCTAATTGTCAACAATAGCAATTGGCACCGAATTTGATGCTAGCTGCTTTGTCTCTTTCACGCGTTTTTAACGCGTATTTGCTTCTTATAAAAGGGTAGAATTTTCTCCTTCATTATTATCCTAAATTTCAAATAGAGAGAGTTTCTAATGAGAGAAAAATAAAGAGTTTTATTTAAATTGTTTTTCTCCTATTTTCAAGAGAGATTATTGTTATTATCTCCTTGTGATTTAAAGAGAATGTTGTAATTCTTATTATTTCTCATAGTGGAGTTCTTCTATTTTTGCCTGTGGTTTTTCACCCTAATTTGTTTGGGATTTTTCACGTAAAATATGTGTGTTCAAATTATCTTTATTATTTTCTCAAATTATTAGCTGCAGTCTTACTCTAATCCGATGTCAATTTCCACAACAAGTGGTATTAGAACTGTTGGTTTTAATTTTTCTTGAAAATTAAGAGTATACTTTGTGGTTGCAGTTTTGACTGATCTTCTACATCAAATAAAAATTTTCTCGGAAAATTATTATTGTGAATAGTATTCTGAGATACTTTGCAATTTGACACAATTCACGGATACGAGTATTGTTCATACATACAGTTACTGTTCACGTGAAATAGTGGGAGCTTTATTTTGCTCAAAGCAGACTGTGATAGAAGCAATGACGGCAAAATTTGATATTGAAAAGTTCAACTGGAGAAATTTCTCACTGTGAAAATTAAAAATGAAGGCAATATTAAGAAAAGATAATTGCCTTGCGGCTATCAGTGAAAAGCCGGCGGGACTCATAGATGATAAGTGGAATGAGATGGACGGCAATACTATTGCAAATCTTCATCTGACAGTTGCAGATGAGATATTGTCTACTATAGAGGAGAAGAAAACTGCAAAGGAGATTTGAGATCATCTCACAAAATTGTACGAGGCCAAATCACTTCACAACAAAATCTTTCTTAAGAGAAAATTGTACACTCTACAGATGTCAGAATCTACTTCGGTGACGGAGCACATTAATACCTTAAATACTCTATTTTCTCAACTCACATCATTGGAGTATAAAATAGAGTTACAGGAGCGTGCTGAACTTCTGCTTCAAATTCTACCAAATTCATATGATCAACTCATCATCGATCTGACAAATAATACAAACAATCTAGTCTTTGATAATATTGCAGCTGCTATTTTGGAAGAAAAAAATCGGTACAAAAATAAGGAAGACAGGTTGGCCAGTTCGCAACAAGTGAAGGCATTGACGGTGATGAGAGGGAGATCAACAGAGCTTGGCTCAAGTGGGAGCCAAAATCATGGTAGGTCCAAATCAAAAAGTAAGAAGAACCTGAGGTGTTACCACTGTAACAAAAAGGGTCACCTGAAGAATGATTGCTGGAGTTTAAACAAAAATTTCAGTCCTCAAGGAAATGTAGCATCTACCTCAAATGAAGGTGAAATTCTGTGTTGTGAAGCAGCGACGACTTCAGAGGGCAGAAAAAGATTTGCTGATGTATGACTCATTGATTCTGGAGCCTCATTTCACATGACCTCTTGAAGAGAATGGTTCCATTATTATGAACCTGTCTCTGGAGGATCTGTGTATAGTTGCAATGATCATGCCTTGAAGATTGTCGGTATCAGAACCATCAAGTTGAAGTTGCATGATGGTACAATTTGCACTGTTCGAGAAGTGCGGCATGTGAAAGGCCTGAGGAAGAACTTACTATCATTAGGTCAGCTGGACGGCCTAATTGAAAAAGGGATCATGAAAGTGATCCGAGGCGCGCTTGTACTTATGAAGGGAGAAAAGGTAGTTGTCGGACTGTACATGCTGAAGGGAGAGACTTTGTTAGAAGGAGAGGCATCAGTTGCTTCAAGTAGTTCAAGTGAAAGATCTGCAATAGTGTGGCATCAAAAACTTGGGCATATGTCTGAGCAAAGAATGAAAATTCTTGTGGAGCAAAATCTACTTCTAGGACTCACTAAGGTGTCTTTACCTTTTTGTGAGCATTGCGTGACAAGTAAGCAGCACAAGTTGAAGTTTAATACATCAAGTTCTAGAAGTAAAGAAATTCTAGAGCTGATTCACTCTGATGTATGGCAAGCACCAGTTCTGTCATTGGGAGGAGCAAAGTACTTTTGTGTCATTCATAGATGACTATTCAAGGAGATGTTGGATGTATCCTATCAAAATGAAGACAAATGCATTTTCAGTCTTCAAAATGTACAAAGCGCGGATGGAGCATGAATATGGGAAGAATATCAAGTGTCTAAGGTCAGATAATGGAGGAGAATATACCAGCAAGGAGTTTGCTGAGTTTTGTGATCATGAATGCATTAAAAGGTAGTTCACTATAGCATACATTCCTCAGCATAATGGAGTGGCAGAGCAGATGAACAAAACCTTGTTAGAAAGAACAAGAGCAATGTTGGGTGCTGCAGGTTTGGAAAAATAATTTTGGGCAGAAGCAGTTAATACCTCCTGTTATGTGATAAATCGGGCCCATCAACTGCAATTGAGTTGAAGACACCGATGGAGATGTGGACTGGGAAGCCAGTGGATTACTCAAAGCTCCATATATTTGGAAGTCCAGTGTATGTGATGTATAATGCCAAAAAAACTAGAAAGCTGGATCTAAAATCCAAGAAATGCTTGTTCTTGGGGTATGCTGACGGTCGCCTATGGGATCCCACTGCCCGCAAGGTTATTGTCAGCAGGAATATTATCTTCACAGAAGATAAACTACAGAAAGAAGAAGATGATAATAGCACTGTGAAAGAAAAGTTAGAGACTATAGTGGTACAGGTGAAAAAAGAATCTGAACAAAATGATTCTTCTGAAGCAGCACCGGAGCATAAAGAACAGGAGCCAGTTGTACCCGAAGAGCCAGAAATTTGACGGTCAGATCGTTTGAGAAAACGACCAGATTGGCACTCGGAGTATGTTATAGAGAGCAATTTTGCATACTGTCTTCTAACGGAGGAAGGAGAGCCATCAACTCTCTAAAAAGAAATGAATAGTTCAGATGCATCTCAATGGATGACAGCAATGCAAGAGAAAATGGAAGCTCTTCATAAAAATAAAACTTGGGAACTTGTGTCGTTACCACAGGGAAGAAAGCCTATTGGAAATAAATGGGTATATAAGATCAAGCATAACAGCGATGATCAAGTGGAGCGGTATCGTGCTAGACTGGTGGTAAAAGGATATGCTCAGAAAGAAGGTATTGACTTCAATGAGATATTTTTCCTGGTGGTTCGACTTACAACAGTCAGAGTAGTCCTGACAATGTGTGCTAAATTTGACCTACATCTTGAGCAGTTAGATGTGAAAACTGTTTTTCTTCATGGAGATCTTGAAGAAGAAATTTATATACTCCAACCAGAAGGATTTGAAGAACATGGAAAAGAGAACTTGGTTTGCAGGGTGAACAAATTTCTGTACGGTCTCAAACAGGCGCCGAGGTGTTGGTATAAGAGATTTGATTCCTTCATTATGAGTCTTGGATACAACATATTAAATGCAGACCTTTGTGCCTATTTCAAGAGGTTTGGTGATAATGATTTCATCATTTTGCTGTTGTATGTTGATGACATGTTGGTAATAGGCCCCAACAAAGATCATATCAAAGAACTGAAGGCTCAGTTGTCTAGGGAGTTTGAAATGAAGGACTTGGGACCAGCAAACAAGATTCTAAGGATGCAAATTCACCGAGACAGAAATAATAAGAAGATTTGACTTTGTCAAAAGAATTATTTGAGGAAGATCTTGCGACGCTTTAATATGCAAGATTGTAAGCCAATTTCAACCCCACTTCCTGTTAATTTGAAGTTATCCTCTAAGATGAGTCCTAACAATGAAGCAGAGAGGATGGAGATGTCTTGAGTACCGTATACATCAACAGTAGGGAGTTTAATGTTCGCTATGATTTGTATAAGACCAAACATTGCACATACAGTGGGAGTGGTTAGTCGGTACATGGCAAATCTTGGTAGAGAGCATTGAAATGCAGTGAAAAGGTTCCTGAGATATATTAAGGGGACCACAAATGTTGCATTATGTTATGGAGGATTAGACTTTATTGTCAGAGGATATGTTGATTCATATTATGCAAGTGATCTTGACAAAAGCAAATCCACCACTGGATATGTGTTTGTTCTTGTTAGTGGAGTTGTAAGCTGGATTTTGAAACTGTAGTCAGTTGTGGCTGCGTCAACAATAGAAGCAAAATATGTAGCAGCTACACAAGCTAGTAAAGAAGCGGTATGGTTGAAAATGGTAATAGAAGAACTTGGGTACAAACAGGAAAATATTTCTCTGTTTTGTGACAGTTAGAGTGCTTTGCATCTGGCAAGGAATCCAGTTTTTCATTCAAAAATAAAACACATTCGAGTTCAGTACCATTTCGTTCGTGAGAAAATGGAAGAAGGAACAGTGGATATACAGAAAGTTCATACCAAAGACAACCTAGCAGATTTCATGACAAAGGCGATCAATACTGATAAATTTGTTTGGTGTCAATCTTCTAGTGGCCTAGCAGAGACATAAGCAACAGGAATGGCAAGGTAGAAAGAATAGTGTGAAAATTGGTTGATCTTCAATCAAATCTTCAAGTGGGAGATTGTCAACAATAGCAAGTTGTTAGCTTGCTATTTTTGACAAAAGCAAACAAGCAACTTGCTTTTGTCAAAAGCAGTTGGTCAGCCACCGAAAGAAAGAAAGAAAAAAAAATCAAAAGTTTATGTGCTGCACATGAGCTATGCAGCACATAAATGAGGGAAAGAGGAGCAAAGGCTCCTTTATAAATAGAGCCTATGCCCAATAAACCTATCATCCCAAAATCTCAAGTGAGAGAGAGTTTCTAGTGAGAGAAAAATATAGAGTTTTATTTAAATTGTGTTTCTCCTATTTTCAAGAGATATTATTATTGTTATCTCTTTGTAATTTAGAGAGAATGTTATAATTCCTATTATTTCTCACAGTTAAATTCTTCTATCATTGCCCGTGGTTTTTCATCCTAATTTATTTGGGGTTTTTCACGTAAAATCTGTGTGTCCAAATCATTTTTATTATTTTATCAAATTATTAGTTGTAGTCTTACTCTAATCCGGTGTTTATTCCGCAACAATAAGGCCCTCCCTAAATAGAACACTGATAATTTAGACTCTATCAGTACCCACAACCCTATTTAGTAAAATAATTACCTAATATTAATATTTTTACTTAGGAGCATTTTAGCTATTTGTAATTTTTTTTAAAGAAAATTGAAGTTTCAATTTTGCTAATATAATTATGATTTTGTCCTACATTCTTAAC
>CATKHJ010232771.1:0-25370 GCA_949750685.1 Vernicia montana | reverse complement strand
TTGAATGATATTAATGAATATGGATTGGCATAGTTGTTTGGTTCTGATCTTGGGAGATTGTATGCTATGGTTATAGATGATGGATTGATGAGGTTCCTACGGGTTTTCGGTGGCCTTAAGCCTACCCATGCCCTAGGATCGTCGCGGCTCGAAAGCCGGGTCGTGACACGTTAATTGGATTTTCGTTAGGTCTTAATTAATTATATGCATCATATGCATCATTAGGTGAAGTTGACATCCCTAGAAGCCTATCCAATATGATTACATTCTTCTCATCCATTCCATCATTCTTGTTCTCAATTTCAATTTTTTTTTCCAACCCCATTTCTTTCCCACAATCAAAGCCATCTTGACTAGAGTGTTTAGGACTTTTCATTTTCTGCATTTGTGTTCATTGACATTAATAGGATAATTAATTTAGGATAATTCACTTCGGTATATTTCCGCAACTCCTTGAGGGATCGACCTCGGCAATGAACTTATCGCTATCCTACGATACGATTTGTTAATTTGCAAGTATTTAAATTTCTATGCTTAAATTAGAGATAAAATTTTAAATGCAACAGGGGGGAAGAGGGAGGAGAATATAATACCCTAAGCTTGTAATAGTTGTTTACACCAAGTTGTTCCTCAACTATGTGTAAATTTTGTAAAGTTAGGAATTTATGCTAAGGAATAAGATCACACTCATTACCTATTTGAAATGAATGCTATAAGTAATTGTGATTATAAGAAAGTTACACAAAGGACAAAGTCACGTTCGTTACATTTATTGAACGCCCATTATATTTAAGACATGCAAGGTTAGAATGTAAAGACTTCCATTTACGAGGCAACGTTTACAAGGCGAGGGAGAAGCTTCGTTTATAAGGATGAGACTCAATTACGAGGATGATCTTAGTTGGCAAGGACAAAGCCTCGAAGAATAAATATGCAAAATCGTTGAGATAGACAAGTTGTCGTGGACGAGGATGAGCTCGTCATAAGAGAAGTGAAAAGCTTCAATAATGAGGATGAAGCGAGCAACGAGCTCGACACAGGCGAGGTGAACAGACAAACTCAACACAGGCAAAATGAGAGAGGAGCTCGGTACAAGTAAGATGAGTTGAGAAGCTCGATATCGAGGCTATTAATGCATGTATAACTATGTGAAGTGAGCTAAGGGGCTCGGTATCAAATCATATGCTCCAATATTTAGACGAATTACAAGTTATCACTTATGAGTTGCATAAAATTGCGTGGATGAGATTACAAGTTACCCATGAATAGTAAGTCAACCAAAAGTAATATTATAATCTTATTTTTCTTTATCTAAGACACCTAGACTGTACCATACAGAACTTTAATGGTTAAGAAACTGACAGCACATATGTGGTTGGAGGAATGGTTACAGTGTTCTAAAACTATAAAGTAAACCTCCATAGACATTTTACACCAGAACTCACTAAGGATTTTATGTTAAAATTTTTGCCTAGAAATCTGTCTTTGTTTGTTTTCCACCATACAAGTTTAGCTATTAAGGTAAGCTCATATTTAGAATTTATTATTTGATTTAAGTTAAGCATAAGTATTAAATATGTTTTATTTTATGCATGATGGTGTATATAGCACCTAGGAGGGGACGTGAAGAAGATGATGTTGATAATGATCCTCATTTTTGTTTGATGTGAGAAAGGAGTGTAGAGAATAATGAATTGTTTTTGTCAATGTGAGTAGAAAATATACTACCATGTTTGTATTTGAAATCCTTAAGGCATATAAAGCCTATATTAATGTCCAAGTTACCATGTTATCAAGTGCCATCTTTGACTCATGAAAATATGTGAACCATGTTATTGAACTATATGTTTATTGATATTCTTTTACACAAGAACCTTAATTTCTTGTTTACAAGTTTGCTAAACCTAAAACAAAAATCTCCAAATGATGTGGATAAGACATCAGACTGTGTGCACACGAGTACCCGCGGATAGGATATATTATCTGGATTCCAGCTAGGAGGGGTTTCTTGTGTCCTAGACTTGGGGTCTGATCAGGCTCATGTATTCAAGGGAGTAATGCTCATAAGAAAGCCTTTGCTCCGAGTATGCTAAAATTTATGCCTCTGCTCTTATATAATGTTCATGTTATGATTTATGTTAACCTCATAATTTGATACCAAGATACATGTATGCCATGTTCCATTTGTTACCATATTTTCTTCTATATCATGTTTTATGATTGAAAATATATGCTAAGTTACATGTAATCAAAGACCATTTTTGTGAGCTAACTTTGAAATACCTAAACCTTAACAAGTATGGTAGTATATTCTCCACTCACTGAGTTATCTAAATGTTCATGTTGATAATTTTTCAGGAAAACAGTAGCTTATTCAATTTGGTTCCTCAGGCATTATTCCTTCTATGGAAACTCATCTTGATCAATGTAAAGCTCAAAGATTATATGTATACATTATGGTCAATCTAGAACCTCCATGGCTGTTATTGGTGTTAATATATGTCATGTATATTATGAAAGTGTATAATGATTATTGTACATGTATCAAGTTTATTGTAAATATTTATCTTTTACATGAAGTCAAGGTTGGTTATGTTATTCAGGTTATGATCAATTATGGTTTAGTTGCCACTGATACCATGTTGGATTGTTAGTAAGGTATAGGTTCTACGGGGTACTCGGTAACCTTAAGTCTATCCATATTTTAGGACCATCACAATTGTGAAGTTGGGTTGTGACATTTTATTCCTATTTTATTATAATTAATTACCTATTTATTAGCTTTTCTTATATAGGAAGTATTATAATTAAGGTAGGACACAGATTTAGGGTTAACTATTTGCCTATATAAAGGCCTTCATGATATACTTTTAATCTTATCATTCAATCAATACACATCTAAATTTTGCTCTCATATTGTGTGATTACTTTTTTGAATTGACGGTTCCTTGAAGCCTATATATTCACCCTAGGATTGACAACTCTTTGAAGCCTATATATCCACCCTTAATTGATAATTCTTTGAAACCTACATATCATATCCTTAAAATCAAGGTTGATGGTGCCATATGCCTATATTACGATTGATTTTAGGCTGCTTTTTTTTTTTTTTTTTAATCCAAACCACCCATTCATATTGCTTTAGTCTCTATTTACAAGGACTTTAATTAAAATAATTAAATGATTAATTTCTAGAGGTTAATAAATACAATAAACGAAAATTGACATGTCATATCACCTAATTATAATAAATAAAATTATAATAAACAATTTCTTTTACAAAATTAGAATTTTGCAAAATAAATATTACTAAATCTGCCTACCAATTAGAATAAAAGAAAATTTCTAAAATTTGGTCCTATGCCTTCTTTGATAGGCATCATAAGGCCATTTCTTACTTTCATGACACCTATTATTGGGCAAAGAGATGGATTGTACGGGCAACGATATTTAAGGTCAAGGAAAACATCAAGTGCCATTCTTTTCAAAAGCATAAAATTTAAGCAGTTTAGAGTACTGTTTGACCGGATCAAACATAATTATCTTTAATTTCACGAAATTGATCATTAAATTTGGTGCAAAAAAAATGAAATTGATCATTAAATAATTTGTAAAGTTTTTATTTTCTCAAAAAGAGGAGATGAAAGCAAGATATATATTTAATTTTTTTGAAAAAAAAAATTCCAAGTCTAATAGTTTAAAAAAAAATAAATCCCAAAAACATTAATAAAAGTATTTGGAGTAACAAGACATACAATTTATTTGATTTGATTTGATTTTTTTTAGTTAAAAAATTCATTTGATTTGAAAATGAATTTGAGAAAAAAAATTATAAATAAATTCTCACATTTAGAATATTATATATTAACCCTAAAATTAATCTAAGCAGATTAATTAGAATTAAAGACCTTTAGATTATTTTAATTAGGAGTTATTTGTTTCAGTTTTGTTAATACTGGATTAGTTAAACAGTGCAATTAATTTAACTTAATCTATGGTATTTAAGCTTCGGAGTACCGTCAACTGTCAATTAAAGATATGTGCAAGAAAAGTAACTTGACTTTTCGGTATATAGATAGCCGACACCATCAACTTTCAATTAGGCTGTCTGATATGTAGGCTACAAAAACCATCAATCAAGGATGGATGCCCAGTGCCGACATTGCTTTTAGTAATTCGAATTGAAGGAAAGATCTTGTTCTTTCTTTGACAATTTAGTGGATTTAACCGTGAAAACGGGATTGTGGGAAAGCAACACAAGCGTCATGCTGCTAGGCGAAGCGGTAGAGTGCTACACCCACCAATGTTTGCATTACTCAAGCTAACATTCTCGCTTCCACTTCGTCCTTGTTTACCAACCACACATTGTTTAACCAAATCCAATTCTCTCTCGATATGTTCTAACTTGGAATCGGGCCTTCTTTTAGTACTATTATGGATACAAATATAATAATTTTGGATTCAATTGTCAACTGCACTTTTACAATTATATATGTCTAATTTTTTTTATTTTGCGTCAATTCTACCATAATTTCAAATTTTATTCGCAATTCTACCCTAATGTTAAAATAAAATTTAATTAAAAATAAATAAAAAATTGACTAAATAATAATGCTAATTGTGAATAATTTTAAAAGTTATTTATAAAAATTAAACTTTTAAAATTTAATTGTAAAAATGACTCAATTTTAACTATATATAATGTTATTTCTCTATTATAACAATCCATGCTCAATACACATGGGCGCTTGTTTCTTTTCTGCTATTGAGGACTTATAACCTGGCCAAGTCTTTAATTAGGATCCCACTTGTAGTATAATATTGCTCTTTCTCTTTACAAGTTGAAGTTGACCATAATCCTCTTTGTAATTTTAATAAACCAAATTAAAACATAAGTTATATACATGACATTTGAATTAAATATATAATGATATAATTAACCTTTCTTAATCTTATGAAGTCATTCATTATGACTACATATCTAATTATATATATGCATGCATACTCAACACTAAGTTTTAAATTATTTACCATACCACCTGGAGAATATAGTATGTGTTATAATTTGTCAACATCTTAAACAGTAAAAAATTCTAATAAAAAATCAAAAATAACTAATAGCAAATAATATATTTTATTTTTAAACTATATGTTTATCTCTATTTTCATAAATATTATCTTTTAAACAATGTTAATAATATTTCTTTCTATGTGTTATCAATTAAACAATATTTTATATATTTATTGTTCAATTCATTTGAAACAGTTTACACTTAATAATTAATTCAAATAATTCAAATATATACATGTGGGTATAAAGTGTATAAGTTGTGTTAGTAATAGTTTATAATATATATTTTTAAAAAGGTTGGGTGTTCAAATATCAATGGAGGTGATGTGTTCAAATCTTAATAGAGGAAATAAAATAGTTCAATTTTTTTTTAGTATCATAATATTTTTTTTAGAAAAAATTTAAAATTTGTTAAATTTTATATTTTATTAATTGATATTTTGTGTTAAACGAAACATGTCAGATGCGGGTCAAGTAGATCAGCTCCTGTGTTGACCCTCCATGGTTCAAGTCATTTGGGATCAAATTATTTCAAGTTTAATATAAATTTAAATGGATTGTAAGTTGGTTTTGAGCGAGAAAATTCGAATCAAATATACAGGTGAAATCAAAATTTACCACTCTAATTATAATGTAAATAATGTCAAAAGAATATCTCTATATATTTTAGAAAAGAAAAAAAAAAAAAAAAAAAAAAAAAGCTGAATTTTCCATTAACAAATATTTAACCATTGCATTAGAATTAACTCAAAACTCTTTTACTTGATCAATTAACTAAATTTGCCTTCAATGTTATTTTGTTTTCCAGATCAATTAACAAATATTTATTATGTTTTTAATTTTTTCGTAAATGTTATTATCAAAAAAAAAAAATCGTAAATGTTTTTACAATGTGCAACCTATTTTGTACTTTAAAAGTTATTTCTCACCACTCTCTAGTTCTTGATTCTCTCTCGTTTTTGTTTACCTTTATTCTGTATTTTCTACGATTTCAATTTTTCTCTCATCTTTTGGTAATTTTTCGACTATTGAGTACATATTAGTACAACTAGTAAATAAACTAATTTATCTCTGTCATTCCTTCATAAACATAACATGATACTCGTATCTTTAGTGGTAGTGTATTTCTCAACCGAGTAATAGATCCAAGTTCAAATCTCAATCTCATTGTAATACCCCAAGTTCGTGCTAATCATAGTAGGCATAAGAGGATGACCAAGGATAGGTCTTGGCAGCAAAGATGCTTGAATGAGACTTGCTGGACTATGTCAAGGTAGGTGACAATAGTAGGAATAATCGGAGATACGAGGATAGATTAAAGGATAAATATGCATGGGAGATGATAAGAATAATGAGAGACATCACATGAAGAGGAATTTGTATGAGTTAACGGATAAGGAGTATTCATGTGATAGTCTAATAGAGTAAGATGTCAGATGAGCAAAGAGCCTAAGGGTAGAATTGAATAGATGAGTTCGGTTCAGCGAAGTAGGTAAGGCTAACAGCGAACTTAGGACTTGATAACAAATCCGAAGTAAGTAGAAGGACGCAAGGAGGAACGGTTAAGCTTAGAATGGGTAGACGAAGACGAGTTGTGGCCTCAATGGAAGAGATTAGACATCAAGATAAGTTCGTGAGATAGAAATGGTACGCTCAATGATAAGGCTTCGATGTTTTAGAAAATGACGAAGTGAGCTAATGAGTTCATAATGACGAGGAGTAAGAGGTTAGTGGGGATAGATATTTTATTGCATCGGGTAAGTATTGATTAGACGGGAAGACATCTACCCTGATAGATCATTTATGACATCTTTCCTTCCCAGATAAGTTCATCATTTCCAATAAAAGCTTACATTTCCAATGTTAAAAAGTCTTTTCACTTAACACTGTTGACCGACTTTATGTATTTTCATAACATAAGCCATAATTGCTCCTTCTCTATTTAAAAACCCCTAGACTCTCTCTCTCTCTCTCTCTCTCTCTCTCCAAACTATCTTCTAAGATGGTAATTGATTGTGAATGAAACCCAAGGATCTAAAGAGGTAGATGAATCTTTCAGTATTCTTAAAAGAGCTACAATTGGGTATAGATGACAGATCAATGGATCTAGTAAGCCTAAGGGTAGATGATGACCAGAGCCTAAGTGATGATGTCTCGTTCTGGGATGATTTAGAAATTAATAAAGAGCCACCAGTGGAGATTTTGATGGTGATGATTTGGAGCTTTATTATTAGGACAGCTGCCATCAGAAAAGATGGAGGTCCCATATTGGAGCAAATGGTACTCAGAGGTAATGGGGAAATCAAAGAGCTGGAAAAGAAACTTGAGGGGTGCTGAGGTGCTTGATCGGGGGATATAACGAAAAGGTAAGATAATAGGAATATATTCCTTACTGTTTCTAAGTTAATGAAATTTTTTCTATGTACTTCGTTGAAAATCATTCCCTTCCTAACCTCCTATAAATTATTGCTTTCATTAGTATTGTTGTTACCTTCACCTTCGGTGGGTGGGCAACTTAAGAGTTATATATATATATATATATATTAAGCTCTATTGAAAAGCGAAGTCGGCGAAGCCACTCTTATGTAAGCGAGGTCATTCAGACTGAAACTATATTGTTATAATCTGGATAGTCCTTGTTGTGATAAAAAATTCATTGTTATCAAAGTCGATCTTCTTGTAAATGACGAAAGCATTTGAACCGAAGTCATCCTATGTAATCGAATCCATTTGGACAAAATCTCTATATATGAAAATGATAAGAAAAGTTTTCTTCAAAAGTATTATTGTTATGTATATTTATATTTTAGTATATAAATGTTAAATGGTTAAATTGATAGAATACCCAACTAATGAGGGTATTCATTAGATCAAGTGCACTAGTGACTCGACTGATCGGGTCTATAAACTAAGTCAAACGTATTCTCGCAGGCATGTAGAGATATTTCTTGGGTTAGTAGCAGCTCATGATGGTTACGAAGAGCACATGATGCCTTCGATTGTTTATTACGTATACCGTAACGATATTACGACGGTGCTACATGATGGGGACTTTTGATTAGTGGTTCGAGCACTATTAGATTCCTGATGGATTAAATGAATGTGAGGTACGCAGTGATGTGGAAAAGAAACCCGACTGACAAAAGCATGTTCATGTCAATTTAAAGAATTGAAATGATAATTTTATATAAAGATATAATTAAATGTATTTGATTCATGTGATCCTTAAATCTACTATAACGTATAAGTATTGTATTTAATTTTAATCATTTCGATATTGTTTACTCATGATTCTTGGCCTCTAATGCATTTTTATAATTTTGTTGAATTGACGACTAACCACATCGTATGTGAATTTCAAGATTTAGCTTAGAGGTTTTCAGGCAAACTATCTTGGAGAAGTTAGCAAGCAAGGAGCTTAACTCGCTTATTAACGAGGAAGTCTTAGTTAGTTTTGACGAAGGAGGTACTTGAAGTTAAAATTAAGGATAGACTAGAGACCATAATATTTTATTGTATTATATGATTCATGGTGAACTGTATTAAAAGAATTTTAAATGTAATGGAAAGTCTTAAGTATTTTTTTTATGTAACGAAGTGATTTATATGAATAAAACGAAGATAATTTTCTTGAATATATTAATCTTTATCTGTGTTTAATTATATTATGTGGTTCACATTGGACTTCGTATAGACGAGTGCATTTAAATTTATAAGATTACATCCCAGACATATAAGGGTTCTACAAGGTAATTAGTGACCTTAAGTCTATTCATATTCTAGGACCGTTGCGCCTCGGTCATTCAAAGTAAAATGAGCTCGCTATTGAGCTAGGATGGGACGTGACACTCATGTTCAAAATAAGTAAACAAAACATAGCAAGACTACTTATTAGGGGTGAGTAAAACCGAACTGACTGGTTTGGTTCGATTTTTATTCAAAAAATTTTAATTTGAATCAAATCGACTGAAATTTTAATATATATATATATATATATATATATATATGATTGGTGACATTAAGTCTACTCATATTCTAGGACCGTTGCACCTCGGTCATTCAAAGTAAAATGGGCTCGCTATTGAGCTAAGATGGCACGTGACACTCATGTTCAAAATAAGTAAACAAAACATAGCAAGACTACTTATTAGGGGTGAGTAAAATCGAACTGACTGGTTCGGTTTGATTTTTATTCAAAAAATTTTAGTTTGAACCAAATCGACTGAAATTTTAATATATATATATATATATATATATATATATATATATATATATATATATATATATATATAGTTTATTAGAATTAAAAAAAACAGTTAAACTGATTAATTAAATTGAACTGAACCGACCGATTATATAAAATATAAATTCAATTTTTTTTCAATTTGGTTTGATTTTAAACCAAACCGGATATGCCTACTTATTACAACTCAACTAGCAACCAATTTCTTTCATCTTTTTCTAAAATATAACTTGTTATTTATTAATTAGTTTATTATAGAAATATCCTCTTTAATTTCATAAATAAAACTCTTTAACTCTAGAAGCAATGTCTTTTTTTTTTTTTTTTTTTTAGGTTATCTCTACTTTCTTCCCAATAACTAATAAATCACTTCGATTTTGTATTTTTGTTTGAAATTATGAACTTTGGGCAAAAAATTAAAAAAGAACATCTTCAAAAATATTTGTAATATTAGTTCTTTTAAATCAAATTCTTAACCAATTAACAATTAAAACTCTAAAAGTCAAAGGCAATATAGAAAGTGTTAATGGGTATGCAAAAGAATCCAAAGCTTTTATTGATCCAATATGTGATGATGAAGTCAAATGTTTAATCAAAAAATAAAAAATCCAAATCTCTTAAAAAATTATAATTCTATCAAAATCTTTTAAAATTAATTATTTTATCCTAATTTTAAAACTTAATTGCAATTATACCTATTTATCAAATTGAAATGGAAATTAGACCATTATACCTATTTTTTTTTTTTTTTTTTTTCTAACTGCTCATCACTAAACTCAATTATATAATAATTTTTCATTAATCTTTTTTCAATTGCAAAAAATTATGAGTGTAATTTTAATAAATTGGATACAATTATAGCTGAATTTTAGAATTAGAGTAAAATAATACATTTTGAAAAGTTTAAGTACAATTTGTAATTTTTTTTTTCAAAAGATTTTGAGTATTTTAGTCATTAAACCTGAAGTCAAGCATCTACCCAATTAAAATTATTTCTCCTGATTAATAATAAAAAAAAATAGTATGTCTTATCATGCATATACACAGAGATTCAATTCTATAAAAGACACAAACACTAGAGCAAGTTAGCTATCATTTTGGCCCACATCAAATTGGATAAAAATTTAAATTGGTCCTCAATTTTTTTTCAATTTATCCAATCATATCCAAAATAAGTATATGGCCAAATTGAGACAATATTTTATTTTTCTTTATCGACTAACCCTAATTTCTATAAATAAATAAAAAAAGTTAAAAAATTATTTTTATATTTTAAATAATTAAAAATATTGAAAAATGAAAAATTCAATAACCTGTCTGTATCCTTCTTCCTCTTACAAATTTCAATGCTAATTTGTAAATACAATATGATTGATCTCCAATAGTTTTGTTTCAAGAACCTAATTTTCTTAAATAAAGAAACAATTGAATTGATTTTTTTTAAAGCAATAACTTAGAATGATTTTTTAGAAGACAACGTTTGGATTAAGACAGAGGAGTTCGTAGCAAAGAAAAATAAGAAAAGCATCTCTATAAAAATGTGAATTTTTAATTTTTAAAATATTTAAATATAAATAGGTTAAATTAACAATATTTAATTTTTAAAATATTAAATATAAATATTTTTTTATTATTAAAAATAAAAAATATATTATTTTTTTAAAAAAATAAGGTTAGATTGTCTTTAGATATTTTCTTCACAATTGTCACTACGAATATAAATTAACATTATTACAAAAGTTAGTGATGGCAGCCAAAATATCTCAATTAATCTCTGTACAGTTCTTAACAAGTTGATAACATGAGTGATGAAAAGTGTAATAATATGTTATGATAATTAACATTATCATTTGATTATTATTTTTTTTCTTTTTTGGACATCATGATTATTTTATCATTTATTACTTGTAGTATAAATGTTGTACAAATTTTAATTGAAAATGACATGAAGGGATATAAAGCTACATTTTAATCAAACAAAAAATCATTAAAAAAAAACATTTCCTACTTTTTTTCCTTAACATCAAGTATATATATTCTGGATATAAATGAAAGAATAAATTACTGTTTAGGGAAATAAATTCCAACAGCATGCAATTTTTTTTTTTTATCTCAACAAATTTATTGGTATTACTATTAATATATTTATTTTTAATTTTTACAAGACATTTGATTTAACTGTTAGAGTCTAATTGATAATCGTTTGGCTCAACATTAACAACTTCACCAATTTACAATCTCTTTTCATTATCCATGAACGTAGAATAATACATGATTTAATTTCTTAATTAATTAATCCACAGCAATAAGTAGAGAGATTTGACATTATTCTCATAATCAAAATCACACCAAATTGAAAACTAATCCACTTATTTTTGGGGTTTTACGTCTTAATTTGGTTAATATGTGTTTTTCTTAATCATTATTTTGTTAAAAAAAAAAAAATTCAGGGCTTATTTTGTTCAAAATCAGAAATAGAATCAAGTGTTTAAAAAAAAAAAATAGAATTAAGTGGAATTGGAACAAATATGAAATTATTATTTTTCTTAAATGTTTGGTTGGATGATAAATCAAAATCAAATTTTATATAAATCTTTTTACAAGTTACATAAGTACTATTCGATTAAAACCCAAAAGCTAAACTGAATCGATGCAATTTAGTTTTTTGTCTAAGTAATTAGAAATTTTCAAATATTTTATTTTTTAATATTTGGTTTAGTTTATACTATTTTTAAATCGAATAGGTCGAATAAACTGAATTACTAATATTATAATATTATAATATATTTAATATTTTTGGTATTCATTTGTTTTTGTAAAATTTTAACCAAATCCACCGACATGCACTCCTATCTTTTGTCGTATATATAGGAAGAAAAATCAATTAAATTTTTTTTATGTTAATACTAATATATATATATATATATATAATAAGGTTAAAAAAAAATTGTTATATCATTTAAATTTTTTTAACATAAAATTGCTTACAAAATTATAATATTTTTACTAATAATTAGTATATAAGACAAAACATGCATATTATTAATCAATTTTTAATAAATATTTCTATAGTTTTTCTAATAATATAATTTAATAAAATTTCTTAAATCAGTGTTTATTTTTAATTTAAAATATTTAAAATTTTCTATACTTCCTTAAAACATTTCAATTATATATTATTTTAATTCTTCTTAATTTTAAATGATTCTATATTTATTTTTATTACAAAAGTAATTTAGTGGTTTTTGTTGTGGTGCACTTAAGCTACGATTTAGGGGAAGAGCACAGGTTAGGTTTTGCAAGTCTAATCATATGAGATGTTTAGATAAGAAGAAGCTTGAAAAGGACTACTAAAACAACATCAAGTGGTGGTGTAGTTTTTATAATTTTATTGTGTTTTAAAAATAAAATGTATACGTGAAAGTTGAAAGCAAGGCCCACCCACTTCCTTGAGAGTGACACATCATCATATCCTAATTTTTTAATTAAATATTCTATAGAATATTAATTTTATTTTTAAAAGTGTCAACAACACATAGAGCATTATATTTGGAAGAAAAAAAAAAAAAAAAAAAAAAAACTCATAGAGCATTATGAAACAGTTAGTTAATTATATTAATAATATTATATAAATTAACATCATTACTAAAGTTAGTGATGGCAGCCAAAATATCTCAATTAATCTGTCTAAAGTTCCTAACAACTTGATAACATGAGTGATGAAAAATGTTAGTTAATTATATTAATTTTGTCGAGTCATTCAGGTTTTAATATTCATTTTATTTTGTTAACCCTAAAATTAATCTAAACAGATTAATTAAAATTAATATATTTATATTATTTTAATTAAAAGTCATTTGTTTCGATTTTGTCAATAATTGATTGATTAAGAACAGTACAATTAATTAATCTAATCTATAATATATAGGTGTCAAAGCGCCGTCAACTGTTAATTAAAGATCTGTGTAATTAAAGATCTGTGTAAGAAAAGTAATATGATTTTTCAATATATAGGTGGCTAACACCTTTAACTTCTGTTCAAGAGTCTGATATATAGACTACGATGAGCCGTCAATCAAAAGGGTGAATATCTACGTTGCAAAGAACCATCAATTCTAAGGAGGGAAAAAAAAGGGTGATCACATAAATTCTGGAGCAAAGTTGGTTGTTTATTGAAAATGAGTGATAGCTTTCATTATGATTTTACAGAACTATTTATATAGTATCTACATGGATAGTATCGTAATTACAATTAGAAAGTAAAAAACCCTAATATATTATGGTAGCTTTTACAAGAGAGTTGGGCTCACTACATACATCCAGACCCATTTTGGATTTATTTACATAGGTTGCTCTAGATCCAAAACCCCATAAGAATTTGGGCCCAACTGCCACTTTTTTAGACCAGCGTTAACAATGCCCCTTGCAACTCTTTTTCTTGGAAAGGTGAAGGGTTTCACCTTCTTGCGTCGGTCGTTACTGGCAGTTAGAAGAAATCCTATCTCTTGGACTAAGGAAGTCAAACAGTCGCACCTTTTCGTCTTCTTGAAAGTCTATAAATTGAAACTTTCATATCTCGTTTTTAAGTTCGAGTAAAAAATTTATTTGCTTCTCTCTCTAGACTTTCGGCTAATTTTCTCTCTCTAAGACATGTTCTTCAAGAGTTCTTCAATTTTCAAGTAAGTATTCAAACTTTTTGAATTATCTTAGCGTTTGATCTTGTTCCAAGCTTGAGCCTCACTCAATTTTTGTTTGTGTGGTTCGGCCAAAATGATTAAATCAAAGGGAAAGGAAGTCACCCCCTTAGGCAACCTTAAAGAGACATACGACAACCTGGCCGAGTCCAATGAACCGGTCTCCCTTAAGGTATTGATCCCTGCTAACCCTGGTTTTATTTTAGGGCCGAATGTTAATGTTAAAGGAACTCCTTTTGAATGTTTTCTTTATAGCAAGAGTTCAACCTCTAAATTTAATAGTAAAAACTTCCTTCATCCCTAAACTTAATCTAAAGTCCCTCAGTCATGGCCAACCATTCCCGATGACTTCTTGTCATGGCACAAACGCCTTAAACCGACCTTTACCGAGACCTGAAAAAATTTAGACATCTATGACTTGATAGATTTTACTTTAACCAGGGTTGTACTTCAAAAACAACTTCTTTTTCCTGCACTTTTGTTTTTGTTGGCCAATAGCAATATCTTTACTTTTAGGTTCAGTACCATGTCCATCACCCTTTACGACCTATCCGTCCTTTTTAACATTCTTGTAATACCCTAACTTCATGTCAGTCTTGTATACATAAAGTATAGATGAATAATGTATGTGTAACACTGTGTTATGCGGTTGTGTATGAATTTTTCGCGATCTAAGTCAAGTGAATTCCAAGTGTTATGAGGGATTGAATTTGAAACGCAAGGATTCTTTGAACCCTAAGTTCATATAGACATCCTATTGAACGTATGAAAGAGATATGAGATGATTATCAAGTGTATGTAAGAGTTACGGGTTACATGTTATACATTTGTATAAGTTATGTGTTGGATTTTGGACTTAGGAACTTATGTTTTTCTAAAGTTTGCTGGTATCAGTAGGTAATGCATGTGACGTAGTAGTAATGCTTGTTACTATTGAAGTCACAGTAGTGAATGATGAGTAACGACAGTCAATGAGAAATGGAATTTCAGACAGTAGCTACTAGATTGTATGTCATGCCCATTACCAAAGGATAACGCCAGTGACATGAAATAAGAACTGTCACATCCCACTTTTGGGATGCAACGGTTCTAGAACATGGGTAAGCATACGCTACCGAAGACCCGTAAAACCCATATATTTTAGATTACCACTGTAACTCAGGCGGCATGCCGACAGTACAGTAACCATTTCCAAGATCAAACCTGCAAGGAATAGAGCACTCTCAATATTACCACCTTATATCCTCAACTCTATTTAAAGCATAAGCAATCTCACAATTACCATTACACATTTTTAGTTTGTATTTATTATATTCAGTGCAGTCATTTATATGTATATACCATATCACACTTATAATAGACTATGTACTATGGAAACTCTAGATAATACCGCTGTACATCATCATATACAATCACATTTACAAATTCCTATTATACACCTCTGTATTATATTTACATAATCAGTACAAAATGTATATTAAAACTTCCAGCGGCAAGTGAAGTAAAGTACTTGCATTGTAGATCCACTAACTTGAAAAAAATGTAAGGGAAAGGAATGAGATTCAAATCTCAGTGAATGTATAATAAATAACTTGGCACAACAATTAGAATGCATTAATATAATCATTGGCTCAATGGGTTAACACAATAAGTAATCAATGAATTTCCAAATCAATACAATTGAAGCTTCAGTAGAAATTATTATCAATTTCTAGTGAATTTAATTCATAGATCACATGTAAAGTAGTACTGTGAGACTCACATATTTCATGTTACATATTAAGACACAAGGTTAGATAGGCCCTGTGGCTAAGGTGTTCAAATACCTCCTTGTAAGGTTCAAGTCACTATGCATAGAGTTCGGTGATCCCCTCACCGAAGGAAGAAAATTTCTGTTTTTTGGCTTAAGTCAGGGTTCAATTCAAATATAACATTTTCACATATAGAGAATCAATTAGGGTTCGAAGTTACAAAGGAAATTTATCAATTTCAAAATCACATGATCAAGTACAATTCACATATTCAAAGTGAAATGGGTATGTGCCAGAAAATTTAATATATACTCACATTTCCTTGTTGTGCTCCAAAGTACGAGTATTCTTCCTCAATTCCTTCGTCACCAAATTCTTCCTCTTGAAATTCCTCTTCACCTTCTACATATTATAAAATATTTATATAAAAATTAATTTCATATAATTACATTTATTTACTTATCAACTTAGAATATTAGTTCATAATTATTATTTTTATGATAATTTATACTCCAATTGATTTGATTCCAAATATGATCAAATCCTAATACATTCTCCTCCATCATTTTCAAAGTTTAATTTCGTTGAGTTCCGATAATTCCCAAAAGTTATTTTCTGAATTCTCCTAAATTCTGGATCCTAGAGTTTGTAGGAGTTCAGTACACTCTTTTGGCTATAACTCAAATTACAAAACTCCATTTGAGATAATTATTTTTCTTCAATGAAACTAGACTTATAAGGATACATTTCATTAGTTTTTTTTATCTCAACTTGGTTCTGCCTCTAAAGTCATCCAACATAAGGGTTAATATCAGAAATTCTGTCAGTCTAGATACCCTGTCACAACTTAGTAATATTCATATATCTCCCAATATACTTATATTTTTGCTCTGAAATTTATATATCATCTAGAAAAAATATCAAGGTTCATTTATTATGTTTTAGTAATTTTCAAATTCCTATACTAAAGTACTCGAAACGAGCCTCAAATTTTCTGAAATCTCAGGGTAGTCTGCAGGAAGCAGTTTCATTCTCCCTCCAATATCTCCAAAAGTATAAATAATTGTGTGAACCCTTAATTTTGCACCGTTAAGATGCTGCCGCAGTTTGACACCTACTAAATTTAGTGCGCTACGCAGAGCCGGTTAGCGAGCAGGGGTCAAGGGGGCAGCGCCCCCTCGAAAAAATGGATTTTTCAGGCATAATATTACAAGGAGACTGACACTTTTTTAATCTTGACTGGACTTTCTATACCAGACAGTATTTTCCCAAAACTGACCAGATTTTTCTAAAAACTAACTGCCAAATTGTCCGATAATTAATTTCAAATCCAATGCCACTGACCGGTAATTTTTCAGACTTCAGTATACCCTAGAAATTGACAGGAATCCCTTGAAAACTGATTCGAAAATCCCAAATGTTGAAACGGAGAACGAGAAGGCCCGAAAATTGAGCCACCTCGAGGATGTTCGAGAGCCTGGGCTGCGCGTCCGTAAGGCTATCTCGAGGATGCTGCTCGTGGCCTGGCACGTATACGCTGACACGCGTCGTACTGACGCATGTCAGACGCGTCACACGTGTCAGTACGGAGTTGACACGTCCGCCGAAAGGCCTGGCACGTCCGCCAGGCTTTCTGGCGCGTTCACCAGGTCATCTGGTCGACGTCTGCCAAGATGTCACAGGAACGCGTGTGTATCTGACGTGCGTCCGCAAGAAGCCCTCGTGGATGTCCCCCCTTGCCCTAAAATTCCCATTTTACCCCTCATTCAGCTCATTTTTTAGCCTTTTTTACCTTATCTTTTTGGTTTTTTCACACTTTCTCTTCCTAAACTACCCCCACCTCATTTTCCTATAAATACCCCTCCATTTTCCCTTTCAAACACCCTTGAGCACTTGTTGACTGCTAACCGCTTGCTCTTCTCTCTCTCTCTCTCTAATTATTTTTCCACACTCATTTTAATTAATCATCCTAATTAATTAAAATTAATTAATTAAATCCCTTTTAATTAATCAACTTAATTAATTAATCCTTTTAATTAATTAAAATTGGATAATTAAGCAACCAAAGCATTAAATTAATCTTTTTCTAAAACCAACCTCGTTCTTCAAAACGGAACTTCGCTCTAGCAAAATCACTCTCCCACCACATAAACCCAAAAAGAAGGTATAATCTCTTACCCTCACTCAAATCCCGAACCAAATCAATCCAATCAAATCTGACCGATCCTTAAACCCCTCTACCTCACCGTAGAATGAACTACGTGAGTTTTGATCTCCATTCAATGGGGTACGTAGACAAGTTTGGAATCTAAATCCAAATTTCAAATCCAAATCCCAACCAAAATCCCCTTCCCCCTTTATTTTTTCCATTGTACATTGTAAATTTTAATTAATATTATTAGTCAATTAATTTGGAGTAAAGAAGCGATCTTGTTATTTTCCTAATACACATAAGGACTAGAGGAAATACTCTCCTTTGCTTATGGATGTTTAAATACTTGCTCTTTATTTTTTCCATATGTTTCATAAATATGCCATGATCATGCACTATATAATTGTCATTAATACTTGTTATCCATGAAATCAATTTTCATGTCAAATTAAACCAAAGAGTCAAATTGAGATTATTTAAAAATCAAAAACCTAGTCCCTGAGCTCAACCTAGTTCAAGGACTAGTGACATTATCCTTGGGTAAATTAATCAAAGATTAATAAATTGGAGTCAAATTGAATTTTTTCTTAATTTTTTCATTTAAATAAATTAGGGTGGCGACTCCCGAATCTCTTTCAAAAATCAAATCAATTTTCTAATGTGATAGTCGCTTCCAATCATGAGCACCGAAACTCGTATCTAACCTCCCTTAAATATCTCTCGCCTTTCCTTAAGGCAAAAATCATATTTCTCCTGAGCGAGGGGAGGGGCGTTCAGGCGATGTCTCACAGTTGGCAACTCCACTGGGGACTAGTTGCTACCCTTTTCAAATAAAAAGAAAGCAAATAAGAGGATTTCTATTTGGTTTGGATTCTTTCCAAAAAATAATCTCCATTGGCATTTAAATTTCATTTGACTTTCATGCATCACTTTGCATAATAAAGGCTCCTTGCCTAACTCTAGATTTAGGAAATCTTTGGGATGGTGAGTAGCATTGGCTCGACAACTCTCTTTGAGTATGTTAAGTGATAGCGAAAGCATTCCACCCCGCGATAAAACTCTGATCATTTCATTGGTGTAACGAGCAATCCGTACTGTTGGACCCACGCGAGTCGCTTTGACTCACATGTGGTTAGGTATATGATGCTCTAGCGGGACGGGGACCCTTAAACCAAGCTACCCTTCACCCTTGTGCATATAGTTGCCTTATCCTTGAACTTTAGGTTCCGTGAACCGTAATAATCAAGACCTTGTGCATAAACCCATAAAACCTTTTTGGCATGCATCACGACATAACCATACATACAAACCTCGCATCTAAGTCATGCCTTAAACCAATTCTTATCACCTTGTAAACCAAAATCGGTGGTCCATCACCCAAAAAAACACACTCGACCAATAAACCTAGTAAAGGGAATCATTTTTCCTGATATACTATTGAATTCGAATATCCTTTTTCCAGTGTAAACTCTTACCCTTCCTTTTCCTTTTCTTTTAAAGGTACCAATGGCCAACCCAATCAACATGGATACTATGAACGCCCTCCTCACCAACCTCCTCAAAAAGTAAGAGGAGAATTTTCAAGCCAACCTCAACTTTGCCCTCAGTACTCAACAAGCCGATTTCAGCAAAGCTTTAGCCGCCCAACAAACCAATTTCAACCGAGCTTTGACTGCTCAACAAGCCAGCTTCAATAATGCATTGGCCTATCTCACTAAAGCCTTGAACTTTCAAAAGCAGACCATGAACCAAATCATGTCGAATCTAATGGCTTCAAGTTCTTTGACCACACCCCGTGTTAATCTGACTAACATCACATCCCCCCATTTTGCTAATCAAACCAAGTCACATCCAATTAATTCAAGTTTCGTCGCACCCCATCTTGATCAGACCAACACCGTAACTCCTTCCATGATCAATCGGCCCGATACCTCCCTTTTCTCGACCAACACCACATTTAGTACCACTGCTGCAACCATAGCAACTCCTATCATTGGCCTTACCCATGATAAAGAAGTGTCCAAAAATGCCACACAGCTAATCCCAAACACTCATGCCAACCCAACCCCTATTATTGATCTGACCAATAATGGGAGAGCTCCCCAAAGTTTCATGTCGCTAAACACCAAAGTTGACCTTTCTCCTTCATTGAATCCTTTTCAAGGAACGGGAACCTCTATCCAACTAAACATCAAAGGCCCATCAAACTACCTTTGAAGCGCAACACCACTGTGCTTCAACAAGCTCACACAATTGGAAAAAGATGCAAGAATAGTAACCCTTGTACTTCCACTTCTATTATCTCTGCCAAACAGAAAGGTAGAGAGGTAGCTACTATCACCAACCAACAACCCTGTAAATCATAGAGAAGGAAGTTCACTGATTTGGGTATACCCTTGAGCACAGTTTACAAGATGGCCCTAAAAGCAGACATGGTTAGGCCTCTGGAGCCGAAAGCACCCCCTAGCCATCCATCAAGAAACTAAAAGCCTAATGAGTACTACGAATACCACTAAGGAGTTGGGCACAAAACTGACATGTGCAAGAGCTTAAAGCATTGAATCCAAGATCTCATTGACAATAGAGATATCCTCCCTCCGGAACCCCTGCCCAATGTGCCTATCAACCTTAGGGACATTATCAATTCCCTTAAATTTAAAAAATTAAGCCGACCTACCCAGTGACCAGCACTTTGAGGAGAACATCGGCCTAGCTGACGTGCCCTTGTTCGAGTCCATCAATCAAGTTGAGTCCAGTCAATCCTTCCGAGTCTGTCGAGTCTTATGCTTCTTTCTTTTATTTTGAGTCGAAGTTAGAGTCAGACTTTGTCGAGTCATATTTCTCTCTTTTTGGGTCTGTAATTGACCAGAGTCAGAATCTGCTAAGTCTAGTTTTCCTTTTAAGTCTATCTTTAAATTTTGATACTACTTTTAATGAAAAGTTTGAATTTTATCTTTCATCGTATATCTCATGTGCTTTCTTTTTGAATCAAGCCTGAATGATACACCAAAAAAAATCATACATATCATGACACATAATCAATTATTGGCACAGAAGGAAAAAACCAAAAATCATGCATATCATGACAGGCAGGCATTAACCGAAAGGGCTTATGGTTTCTCAGACTATTTTGCATGGAGAACTAAGGACATGGTAAGGATAGACCCAAAGCATTGCAGTTCACAAGATTCCAGCCCACAAGCAGAAGTTGCAGAGAATGAAAGCAGAGTGGATCAAATAGTATCATGACCAGCTGAATGCCATCGATGAAAAAGAGAATGGATGTTTTATACCATATTCAAGGTTATTAAAAGAAGTTAGCAAGACACTTCAACAAAAGGTGAAAGACAGAGATTTACAAGAAGGGAATCCAATCCTAAATGTAATCCGAGCTCCCGTGCATGACCTAAGAAGAAAGTTCAGACCAAACTAGGTTGGGCCTTACGTACTCAAGAAGATCCTATCCGACGCAGGCATCATCCTTATGAACGTGGACAGGAACAAATCCTCCAATCCCTACAACCTAGATCAGCTGAAGAGATACTTTATCTGAAATCGATGTCTGTATTTAGTTTCTATTCTTCAACGCTTTGTAATTAGAACTACGTGGACCTTATTCTCCCAAAAAAAATGATAGAAAAATGATGTAAGAGATACGTAGGTAGCCCAACTCAGGTGCGGTCCAAATCATAGTACAAAGCATTTTTTGTTCATGTGACAAAGCATCTCATTCTCTTTTCCTCTGTGCCTAAATGCATCACTCACTTGGTTCTTTCGCCAAAACAAAAAATAATAATAATAAAAAGAAAATGCTCGCTAAGCTAAAAACCCAGAAGGGCTGCTTAGGTAGAAATTAGGGCAAGCTCGTCGAGTTGAAAACCCGAGAGGAAGACTCGGGCAAAAGTTAGAGCTAAAATAAAAAAAAATAAAAAAAGAGTGTGTCATTCAAATTGGATTCTATCAGGAGTCATATCAAAATCCATCCGTCATATTCAAAATGAGAAAATGGGTATTGTGTCCTATCTCATTTAAGTGTGTCAAAAGTTTGAGTTTTTTCAAGTCAATCCAAATAACTCACCCTCCTTCAATTATTCGTTTTCCTCCTAAAGCAGTCAAACAACTTTACCCTCCTCAGAGTCGTCTTTCTTTATGTCAATCCTTTCTTTCATTGAAAAATCACAAAAGATGAAGAAAGTTTTCAGAGTCAAATCATCCAAAGTAAAGTTGCCCTTGTCTCTCATTAGGGGCACAACCATCAAAGTCATTCACATTATTTCAAGTCACCTTCGGTCAGTCTATTATCCCTTCTTAGGGGCATGATCTCTAAGTCATGTCTTCCTATCAAAGTGCTTAAGTCACTAAAAGACCCAAACCATTAGACTCCCTTTCATTCCTAAAAAATCTATCCCGACCTCTATGCCAATCTCACTGAATCCTAAAAGCACCATCCCCAAGAGTCTTCCTAGCCCACATAATATATTCTTTCCTTTTCATGAGTCATAGTAACAAAACCACAAAGTTGAAGCTCGTCAGCAGAACCAGAACTGATCGAACCTCTTTCAGAATTCACATCACCCAAGCCATTTATGGAAGGCCTACCTCTCATTTCTAAAGCCCCAGCTCCTTGATGAAACTAAGCCACCCGAAAGGTCCCATTGTATACCAAAATCAAACCATATCCCTCTCACTGTTCAAAGAGAGTCTAATCTCCTAAGCCTAAGACCTAGGTTGCCTAACAGATAGGTCAATCCCCTTAAATCAAAATCAACCAAATCTCTTTACTAAGGGTCCACCACCCGATCAGCCAAGTCAAAGGATCCTCCACCCGATTAGCCAAGTCAAGAGGGTTCATCCAATCAATTAAATCTTATCTCTCGAGCCAACTCACTGTAGGCCGAGGCTCTCCTCTTTTCCAAATCTCTCAAGCTGACTCGCCATAGGTCGAGGCTCCCTTTCCCATCTTCCTTTATCTTGGAATCACCCACACCCATCACCCAAAAATGTCTAAACACTCACCTAGACATCAAGCTGGTCTCTTTTCCCATCTTCCTAAAATCACCTTTTAGACAACCAATCATTTGGTTCAAGGTATCTAGTTTTGCATAAACACTTTTCTGCATAGGGTCTAGATTACTTATCTTGGTCATCACTCAGAAATATCATAGATTCGTCATACCTTCCGAAGATAGCCTTAGGAGTCCACCAAAGAATCATTTCACAACATATAAGCCACTTTGTTCCAAGATTTTTACATGCAAATTGCATTCATAACATTCACAGAGCAAACCCATGAATCCACCCTCTTGCATCCATGCAATCATCCACTACATGCATCATCAAGTTAAGCAAAAGGTCTATGAATCCCAAAACATGCATACATAAACATGCATCATCTATGCACAAACATACATGCATGTGCGATCATCTGCAGTCATACACCATCATGCATTCTCATCTTCAGACAATTCCAAGATGGCCTTCAAGACTCATGTCTTTCAATCAACTAATAGCCTTTGCACAGAGCAAGATTTTTCCTTTCTAGATAATCCTTTGCATAGAGCTAAGTCCTCCACCTGATTTAGACAAGTCAAAAAGGGTCATCCACCCGATCAATTAAAACTTCTCGAGTCGACTCGTCATAGGCTGAGGCTCCCCTCATATCAGAATATTTTCAAAACTTCTCGAGCCTACTCGCCATAAGCCGAGGTTCCCCTTATATCAGAATCTTTTCAAAACTTCTCGAGCCAACTCGCCATAGGTCGAGGCTCTCTTCTTTTCAAAATTTCTCGAGCTGACTTTTCGTAGGTTGAGGCTCTCCAATTAGTAAAGTTTCAAAATCAATCCTTCAACCAGAAATGTCTATAAATGATCACCTAGGCATCTCTGTGGTTCCTTTCCCATCCCCCCTTATTTTGAATTGATCAAATCCTTCACCTAGAAATGTCTAGAAATAATCATCTAGACATCCCTCTAGTTCCTTCCCTCACTTTTTTATCCAAGTTAGCCCCATCCTTCACCCAAATATATCTAGCCACTAGCCTAAATATCCCTTTGGTTTCTCTTTTTGCTTCCATTTATCAAGTCAAGTTTCCACCCATAAATGTTTAAGAATGATTATTTAAACATCCATGTGGTCCATTCTTCCATTTATTTTATCAAACTCAATCACATTCTCTACCCATAAATGTTTAGAAATAATTGCTTAAACATCAATGCAGGTTCCTTATACCATCCTTTTACAACCATCCCACTCACCCAAACATGTCCAAGCACTGACCTAGACATCAATGTGGTTTCTTATACCATCCCTTTACAACCATCCCTCTCACCTAAACATGTCTAAGCATTGACTTAGACATCACTTTGGTTCATTATACCATCCCTTTTCAACCATCCCTCTCACCCAAACATGTCCAAGCACTGACTTAGACATCACTTTGGTTCCTTGTACCATCCCTTCTCCCGAGTTCACTATCATCAGAATTGCCTTACATATAAGACAATTCTGATGAGGGGGCAACTGTGAACCCTCAATTTTGCACCCTTAAGATGTTGCCACAGATTGACACATGCTAAATTTCATACGCTACACAGAGCTGGTACGGCGGTCCTGCTAGCCGATTAGCGGATAGGGGTCAAGAAGGCAGTGCCCCTTCGAAAAAATGGATTTTTAGGGATAATATTACAAAGAGACTGACACTTTTCTGATCCTGACCAGACTTTCTGTACCAGACAACACTTTCCTAAAATTGACCAATTTTTTCCCAAAACTAACTGTCAAAATGTCCAATAATTAATTCTGGATCCACCGCCACTGACTGGTAATTTTTCAAATTTCAAAATACCCCAAAAACTGACCCGAAAGCCGAACCAGAGAACGAAAAGGCCCAAAACTCGAGATAGCTCGAGGAACTCTGCGAGCCATGCCCGCGCATCTGCAGACGCACCAGAAGTCTAGCGGACACCGAGCGTCTTATGGCATATCCGCACTGACGCGTCTGACACACGTTGTACTGATGCGTCAGTACGGAGGTTGACGTGTCAGCTCCGTGCTGACACGTCCGCCAGACTTTCTAGCGGATGTCCGCAAGCGCGTCTTGTGGCTACTCCCCTTTTCACAGAAATGATCATTTTGCCCCTCTTTTAACCCACTTTTTCAGCCCCTTTTGGTCTTTTCACCCCACATCCATCTCCTATAAATACCCCCTTCCATTTCCCTTTCAAATCACCCCTTGAGCACTTGTTGATTGCTATTCACTTGCTCCTCTCTCTCTCTCTCTCTCTCTCTCTCTAATTATTTTTCCACACTCATTTTAGTTAATCATCCTAATTAAAATTAATTAATTAAAGTCCTTTTAATTAATTAATCTTAATTAATCTCCAACTCAATTTGATTAATTAATCATCTTAATTAATTAATCTTTTTAATTAATTAAAATTGGGTAATTAAGCAACCAAA
>CATKHJ010232740.1:0-37560 GCA_949750685.1 Vernicia montana | reverse complement strand
AAACTTCATATATTTTAGTTATAAAATTTTAAAATAATTAAATAATATATTAATTCAATTATTTAGTTGATAACAACTATCTCGTATAAGTGAGCATCGAACCTAAGATTAAGAAGTTTCTGATATTATTGTTTATCATTCCAGCTATCCTTTGAAACAATATCATCCAATAAAAAATTCAGTAGTATTTTTTTATTTAATTATTTTAAAATTTTATAACTAAAATATATGAAGTTTCATTTTAAAATAAGTTTTAATGATAGTTAATGAATACTATGATACATTTTTTCACAATAATTTAAATAATAATATGAAATTGATGAAAAAAGTTATTTTCAATGTGTCTTAATTAAATATAGTTAAGTACATTTATGGTAATTTGAGTGTGTTAGGTCTTTTAGTTGGGTGTCATATAGTTATGGGGAAGTGTCAATATACGTACTAAAGTTAGTGCAAACAAGAGCACTAAAAAAAAAATAAAGAGAAAGTAAATACTTGCTACATTGACGTCCACACTATCATCATTGTCTCTTTGTGGTCCCTCGAAAATCGTATAAAAGATATTTTTCAAGTAAAAAATCATTTTTTTGAAATAAAATACTTTACATGGTGTAAATGTTATTTGCTCCTATTTTTAGGTTATTTTTGAAATTTTCCATTTTTTTAATTATGGAAGCCAATTTAACCTTAATTGTTTTTTTTTAACTTATTTAACCTTAATTGTTGTTCTAATTAACATTGGTCACCACGTTGCGTTTTGCGTGGTTTTGATTAAATTTTTTTATTTAATTTATATTTTTTTAAAATATCTTAATATACATAAATTATTAATTTTTATTAAATTTAAATATTATTTTTTAATAATTTTAAATATTAATATAAAAAATACATATGGGCTAAATTTATATATATATATATATAAAGAGAGAGAGAGAGTATAATAATTTTAAATATTAATATAAAATATATATATGGATTAAGTTTATTCTTTATATGTATAAATATATGTTATGTCCAATCCATAAATCAATATATTTAATTATAAAGTAATATGCTTGATCATGAAAAAAGATTAATTAAATTTAATAACCAAGTCAATTGCTTGATGAGTAAGACTTTACATACGTATAAAAGGAGCTTATGCTCCTTGTTTTAGTCGTAGGAGAGTTAGGCCAATTGTTGAATTTAGTGTGATACAAAGTATATAGGTAGAGTGTCTTTGTGATAAAATTGTGCGTGTTTGATTAATTAGTGGTTGTATTAAATTTATTTTATGGAGAAGGCATACGCCGAATCAAGTTAAACTAATCATTGGTGATAAAAAAAAAATAATAAAGTTAAACTTGAGTTATTGTCATATTATTATTTGTTGCGTGAAATATATATATATATATATATATATAAAGAGAGAGGCTCTCTTTATATTCACCATTCTATTTATTTACTTTTTATGAATTTTTGCAATTTTATGTGATTATAAATATTTAAAATAACAAAAGAAGTGAGATAATTGGTGAATTTTTAATAATATGTCATGCCAGGAAGATAAGAGGGGCCTTAATCCACACCCCCAATGGTGCATAATAGGTTTCTAGGATGTAGTTGCCAATTGTTTGTTCATGGATGCTCCAATTATTGGGTATGAGTTTACATGGGAACGAGGCACGGGGTCAGAGGCTTTTGTGGAAGAGCGATAGATAAAGTTATGGCTACGAACAATTGGATTACTCTATTCCCGTTTTGTATTCTTTAGAATATGTGTTCTCCTTGTTATGATCATTCGCCTATTTTGTTCAACACGGAGGTGCAACAACGGGTTACTAAAGATAAGCGTTTTCGCTTTGAAAACAAGTGGTTAAAGGAAGATGGGTTGAAGGATGTGGTTCTTAGGGGATGGCATAATGTAGATGGTGGGTCTACTCTTGACTAAATTGATAGTTGTAGTAAGGTCATTTACAATTGGGGAAAGGAGATAATTAGGTGTTTTCGCAGTAAGATTCGATCTTGTCAAGGAAAAAGTTCTCGCCTTCGCAGTGAAAGGGGCATTGTCTGTAGAAGCTTTAAGGGAGGCTATGCAGGAGTTATTTGAGGTTCTTGCACAGGAGGAGAGTTATTGGAAGCAACGGTCAAAGGTGTTTTGGCTACAATAAGGAGATTGAAACACGAAAATTTTCATGCTTCGACTTCTGCTAGGAAGAAAGCTAATTTTATCCAACAACCACAGGATACTGATGAATATAACTCCAAGAAGAGAGCATGAAATAAAAGGAAAACTTCAAATATCTTTCATTAACAGAAGCCTTATAAAGGCAATACAAACATAATAGTAGTTGGGAAGAGTCAAAAAGTTAATTAACTACTCCTAACTATTGACATGATTTTGTTTCCTTAATTTCATGCTAATTTTAAGCATTATCACATATTTGTTTTCATTAAAATAAGTACATAAAAAAACATTTCATCAAAAATATTATCTTAGCTATTAAGCTAAATTCACAGCACTTGTGTCACAGCCTTCATCACTCGTCCTTGGCACAATTGGTAGACATGCATATGGCTTCTTTCAGCTGTATGAACCTTGCTCTTGGCAAAGCTTTTGTGAGTATATCAGCTTTCTGTTCTTCAGAGTCACAATGCACCAAAATCACCTCTTTCTCCTTTTCAGCTTCTCTAACAAAATGATATTTAATTTTTATATGCTTGGTCTTGCCATGGAACACTGGATTTTTTGCAATAGCCATAATTGATTGGTTATCATAGAAAATTTGAGTTGCATTAACTTGTTCTTGCTTCAAATCTTTCATCAACTTCCTAAGCCAAATGGCTTGGTTTATAGCAGCAGCAGCAGAGATATACTCTGCTTCAGCAGTTGACTGAGCAACTGTGTTTTGCTTCTTTGAACACCAACTAAACACTCCTGAACCTAAAGAAAACACATATCCAAAAGTGCTTTTCATGTCATCACAAGAACCAGCCCAATCACTATCAGCAAACCCAGTCAACTTCATCTCAGGAACACTTGAATACCAGATTTCAAGTTTAGCAGACCCTTTGATATATCTCAACACCCTTTTTGCAACTTTAAAGTGTAATTCACTTGGAGAATGCATAAATCTAGAGAGAAGACTTACAACATACATAATATCGGGTCTTGTAGCTGATAGATATAGGAGACATCCAATGATACTTCTATAAATTCCCTCTTGAATTTTCTCAGCCCCATCATCTTTACTTAGCTTTTCATTTTGAGCCAAGGGAGTATCAACAGATTTACAATATTCCATTCCAAACTTCTGTAAAATTTCTCTAGCATACTTCTTTTGACAAATAAAAATTCCTTGTTGAGTTTGTGAAATCTCAATACCAAGGAAATAAGATAATTCTCCAAGATCAGTCATTTCAAAAACTTTTAACATTTAAATCTTGAATTTATCTACAAGAACAAGGCTGCTTCCTGTCACAAGCAGATCATCAACATATAATGATACAATTAATAGGTCAACTTCAACATCTTGAACATATAGAGTTGGCTCACTTTTGCTTTTGCTGAATCCCATATTGATAAAGTGTTGATCAATTTTACTATACCAGGCCCTTGGAGCCTGTTTCAGGCCATACAAGGCCTTCTTTAATAAATACACTTTATCCTCCATGCCTTTAACTTCAAAACCTTCTGGTTGCTCAATATATATCTCCTCCTCAAGCTGACCATTGAGAAAGGCAGACTTGACATCAAGTTGAAAAAGCTTCCAACCTTTTTGAGCAGCAAGAGCAATGAGAAGTCTTATGGTGTCCATTCTTGTAACAGGTGCAAAAATATCTGAAAAATCAATTCCATATTGCTGTGAAAAGCCCTTGACAACCAGCCTTGCTTTGAGTTTATTGACAGTAGCATCTGAATTATATTTGGTTCTAAAAACCCATTTAACTCCAATCACATTTCTGTTGCTTGGTCTATCAACTAATTGCCAAGTTTTGTTCTTCTCAATCATCTTCATTTCTTCTTTCATTGCATCAAACCAACATTGTGAACTTGTTGCTTCTTTGAAACATGAAGGTTCTATCAAGGCAACATTACACCTTGCATACACATCTGAAAGTAATCTTGTTCCTCTTACAATACTTTCAGAGTCATAATTTGAATTGTCATTTAACTCTGGCTCTGAAATAGTTGCATCCTGTTCTTCGGGTTTATTGGCTTGATTTGAATTCTTGTAACAAGGTTCTGCTATACCTTTGTCCTAATTCCAAATTCCAGCTTTATCAAATTTGATATCCTTTGCAACAATAACCTTCTGAGTCTTCACATCAAACACTCTATAACCTTTGTTGTTGTTGTTATAACCAAGAAATACACCTTCAAGAAACCTTTGATCCAGCTTCTTTCTTTTAACATCAGGAATATACACATAACACAATGAACCAAAGATTCTGAGGTGATCAACAGAGGGCTTAACTCCAAACCAAGCTTCATATGGAGTTTTTTCATTCAAAGCCCTTGTAGGAAGTCTATTTAGCAAATATATAGATGTGTGTACAGCTTCTACCCAAAACTTCTTTGGCATATTTTTTTCAAACAAAAGACACATGGCCATCTCTATTATTATTCTATTTTTCCTTTCACTCACTCCATTTTGCTGAGGAATGTAAGGAATTGTAAGTTGATGATGAATACCAGCATTGGAACAGAATTTATCAAATTTTTGAGAAGTATATTCTGTGCCATTATCAAATCTGATTGCCTTAATTTGATAGCCACTTTGCTTTTCAATCCATCCTTTGAATTTGTGAAATATAGCAGCTACCTCTGACTTTTGTTGGAGAAAATAAACCCAGCACATTCGAGAGAAGTCATCTATAAACAAGAGGAAATATCTGCTTCCTTTCAAAGTTGGAGTAGCCATAAGACCACATACATATGTATGGATGAGTTGTAATTTCTCAATAGCTCTTAAAGCTTGATTTGCTGGAAATGGTTTTCTGGTTTGCTTTCCAAGTTGACAAATCTTACAAACATCATCAAAGACTTGTATTATAGGCATATTATCAACAAGAGCTTTATCATACATGTGCTTCAGGGAATTAAAATTGAAATGGTCAAATCTCTTGTGCTATATATCAGAGTCATTCACAGTAGTAGTGTATGCATGAATATCAACATTTTTCCAATTCACAAGAAAGCTTTTGTTTTTCATTTTCACTGTGAACAATTCATTACCACTTGGATCATAAACAATGCATGACATATCTTCAAAATGCAAGATATATTTTCTTTCAAGCATTTGGCCTACACTTAACAAGTTTTGACTTATTTTAGTAACAAATAACATATCAGAAATGTATTTGATACTTGATGGAGTTTCCACAGCAATAATACCTCTTCCTTTCACATCCAAGCTTTCTTTATTGCCAATTGTGACTTTGGAGATATAAGATCTATCCAGCTCCTTGAGCAAAGCAAGATTTGAAGACATGTAATGAGTGCATCCACTGTCAATAAGCCAAGCTTTTTTGCAGATTTGAGTTGCATAGCAGTAGCCACAAATAGCTGCTCCTCTTGTGATTGAAGTTCTTGTTTTTCAGCAACTTAAGCTTGCTAAGTCTGAGAGTTATTTTTGAATTTGCAAACCTTATCAATGTGTCCAAATTTTTTACATATTCTACATTGGACACATGGTCTAAACCAGCATCTTCTTTCAACATGATTTGTCTTTTTACAATGACTACAAGGAGGAAATTTCTTTCTTTCATAATCTTTGCTGCTTTCACCAACTTTCTTGTCATTTCTTTCACCACTCTGCTTCTTTCCTTCCTTGTTATTCTGAGGCTTGCCTTTTATTTTTGATAAAAATGCAGATTCACTTGCTTCTTCTTGCCTTAAAGATCATCTCTGTTCCAAGGCTTGAAGAGCATTTAAGAGCTCTGAAAGTGTGATATGTGATAGATCCTTTGAATCCTCCAAAGAAGAGATTTTTAATTCAAACCTCTCAGGTAAACTCACAAGAACCTTCTCCACAATTCTGCTATCAGGAAGTTACTCACCAAGTAGACGAATTTGATTGACTACTTTTATCAACTTGTCAGTATACTCCTTCACAGTCTTTGTTTCTTTCATTTTGAGAATTTCAAATTCCCTCTTTAAGTTCAGAAAATTCATTTGCCTTGTTCTATCACTACCTTAGAACTCATTTTTCAAGAGATCCCAAGCTTCTTTGGCTGATTCACAAGCCATAACTCTCAGGCAAATGACATCAGACACAGCAGATTGTATACAGGTAAGAGCTTTGTATTTCTTTGCACACTCTTCACTATGTTGCTTAATCTGAGCTATGGTGGAATTAGCTCTTAGTGGAGGTGGATCTCTACCTGTTTCGACTACTTCCCACATATCAAAAGCCCTCAAATATGTTTTCATTTTGAAGGCCCAAATGTGATAATTTTCACCATTGAAGATAGGAATTGTAGCTGCTGAAAAATTTTTAGCAGCCATTTTTGAAACTGTGGTTTTTTTTGGTAAGTTTGCTGACTTATTTTCTCTCTTACACACAGCCCTTCTAAGAACGGAAGGAGCTCTGATACCACTGATGAATATAACTCTAAAAAGAGAGTATAAATAAAAAGGAAACTTAATTAACTTTCAATGATAAAAGCCTTTTATAGGTAAGTCATACAAAAACAGTTGGTAGAAAGAGTCAAAAAGCATACAACTACTTCTAACTACCGTCCTGAATTTGTTCCTTTAATTTATGCTTACTTTAAGCATTATCACATATTGCATTATATCAAAATCTGTGTAAACATTACATTATATATATATATATATATATATATATATATATATATATATATATATATATATATATATATATATTAATTTAGCTATTAAGCTAAGTGTACAGCACTTGTGTCACGACTTTCTTCAAAGTGCCTGCAGTGATAGTTATCAGCACAGCCATTACTGCGGCTAGTGAAACTATAATCACCGTTTGTGGTTTCTTTCCTCCTTTACTACGTGGGGGAAGCGAAGGAAGCTTTGAAATATCAAGACTTTGTGCTTTTCCAGCTTTTCTGAAGCTCCATCCAAGAATATAGTGGTCACTTGCAAGTACTCCAGTTGCTGCAGAGAAACCAACATACATAGATTCAAGAAGAACTTGAGAAAGATTGACGGGTGTTGATAAGAGCAGTTGGTTTGGTTTTGGGCTACTGATTGGAGCTAGTGTCACGTTGAGTAATTGTTTTGCTTCATCATAGTCTATCCAAAAAGTTGCATGGGATCTCCACTAAGGAGATTCAAGCTTTTATTTTTCCCTTCTGTATTGGAAAAATAAGTTGCTGAAGCTGATTCGATAGACTTCATGCTGTTCACATCGATTCCTACGTGGTTTTCATCTATATCTTGGACGTCCGTGCTATGAATGGTATAGAGTTCAATTGGCAAAATGTGGTTTGTAGAAAAACCATTGTTTACTGTGTTGAGAAGTCCCAAATACTGACTTGCTGTAACATTGCTGAAGTCCAAGGATGGTGAAATGGCGAATGCTATGCCATGGCCGCTAAGATTTTGCAACTCAGGGACCATGGCAAATACAAAGATAGTGGAAAATGACAGAGATTCAGCTGAATTGGAAGAATTTGACCTGAATTTCAGAGGGAATTGATAGAAAGCATGAGCCATTTTGTGCTTTGAAGTCTTGGTTAGCTGCAACAGACCATTGGGGTGGATTTTTGCAATTCCATCCATATGGAGGTTAGCTCCCACGAAGCCATTATAGATGAATTGGTCTACAACTTGAGCCAAGGTCAAGGAAATTATGCACAAATGGAAGTATATCAGAAAGAGCAATTTTACAGCATCAGCCATTGTGCATAGTTTGGAAAGGTTGGTTTCCCTTTTGCAGAGTGTGTTTGCAGATATTATTTTTTCTGATAGAATGTATTTTGTAGGTTAAATGTCAATGTTTTATTTTCATGGATATTAGAATGGATCTACCAGAAGCCATAAAATAAATTAACGAAACCAATTTTCAAAATCAACGTTCAAATTTCCTAGCGTTGTTATCAAACATTTTCAATGTAGTATTTGTCATGACATCAATGTAGACTATGCAGTAGATGTTGAATCCTTTTATGGGCCCAAACTTCTTGATGACATAAAAATGTAAAATGGATCTATGGCTGCTCTGCTGTCAGAAATTTGATTTCTTTTGCTTAAACTGTTGTTTTCAATGTTTATACTAATTAAATGCATCATTTTCTGCTTGCTTTTGCTTTCATGGTGCCTTAAATTTCAAGGTGAGAAAAATTGGAATTGACAAATTACAGTTCTAATAGAAGACTATTAATACTTTTGGTTTTGAAAATTTGGCCTAACTTGTAAGAAAAAATTGGAAATGACAAAGTATAATATCTGAATGGTCCTAACATCTGCTGCTTGAATATAGGAGTAGGAGTGTAAATGAGCCAAGCCGCTCGCGAGCGATTCGGTATTCGGCTCGATAAAAGCTCGTTTGCGTTCAGTTTGTTTTATAAACGAGTCAAGTTTGAGTCTTATTTTAAGACTCGATAAATAAACGAATCGAGTTTGAGTAAAGTTAAGCTAGACTCATGAACAGCTCGATTATAAGCTCGTGAACAGACTTACGAACAGCTCGATTATAAACTCGTAAACAGCTTGATTATTATTATTATTATTATTATTATTAACTTAATAATTTTGACACTTCAAAAAATATAATTTAATACTCGTATAAACTTTTTGATAATTCAATTTGACTAAAATATATATTCTCCTAATTAATATAATCTAATATTTCCTTATTAAATAATCTAATATTCTAATTTTTAAAAATATTTTTTTTATTAATTAATATTTTTGTGACACATGTGATACTCAATTTTATGATTGAACTTTTTGATAATTCAATTTAACTAAAATATATATTCTCCTAATTAACATAATCTAATATTTTCTTATTAGATAATTTAATATTCTAATTTTTAAAAATATTTTTTTTATTAATTAATATCGTTGTCATACATGTAATGTTCAATTTTATGATTGAATTTTTTTTTCACTAATTGAATGATTTTGCTTTTATATTAGTTTTAAATATTTTTGTTAAGTTATTTTTATTAGAAATAAATATTTAGGAAATTGAGTATTTTGATAAATTATAAACGAGTTTCAAAATGAGTTGAGCTCGAGCTTAAATAATCCGAGTTTGAACATGATTTTTAAACTCGATCTCGGAAAAAAAAAAATATCGAGCCGAGCCTAAATAAGTTAAACTTAGCTCGGCTCGGCTCGGCTCGATTACATCCCTTGGCAAAAGGTAACTATAGAGAAGCACAATCCACGAATTCAAAAGTAAAAAATCCTACAAAATACATAGAATTTTTTCCTCTGAAAACATCATTTTATCAAGAATACTATCAACCTGAAGAAGAAATCATTTGCAACTATAGCACATATTAAAAAAGTCGCAAATAACAAGTGAAAATTGAATAAATTTTCATATTTTTTTAAAACTCTGACAAGAAGTGAAAAACAACCCAGCAATCATCACTTTAGTTACTAATGCACCAGCTTTACTGTAAGAAAATTAACAGTGAATATATTGTGTGTATCTGGACATACCATTGATGTTCCAAGTTCTAATTGAACCATCTTTGGAGGCCGTGATGATTTGCTCCGAGTTTGGAGTAAAGCATAGCCAAGTCACTGCACTCTGAACATTAACAGAAACTTGAGAAATGAAAGCATTAAGCCTATCTACTTATCATAATAGCCTATTATAGATGAAGAAATATAAGAACCATTAAATGAAAAATACAGTAAAAAACAAAATTTAACTAAAACAAGAATTTGAATCTATAACTGCCATGCGAACCTTGTGTCCTTTAAGCTGCATAGCTTTTGGAACCTCCTTGACAGAGCCATCCTTTGAATAAACAATCTCCCAGACCTGCCAAACAAAATTAGAAGCACCAAAGTGGCAAGTTTTAACAGCTTGGAATTATATTCGAGGTTCTCAAAATAGAATTTGGATCATGCAGTTTCTAGCAATAGGTTATAACTTATTTGAAGGCATGCATAGCATGTTGAGATGATCCAATATAATCCATGCATGCATGAAATGAAAGGAAATCTGTGAAATGATAAGTAGAGAAGAGGAGAGGGAGAAAGTGGGAGGTAGGGGATAAGAGAGAAGAAAGGAGTATAAAAATTTGATATAACATGATAGGCTCCTTCACATCATCCAATAAATTTTCAATTGCAATAAAAATGATAATAACTCTGGCTTATTCTTATCATGGCAGTCCATGTCCTTGTACGTGCAACATATAATATCGAATGTTTCTATCAAAACTGTGTATATGAGAGACAAAATCATTCTCACAAGATAATATTAGTGACACAGAGGATATGAGTCATATCATATCATATTATGCAATCATATTTGCCCAAGCCCTTTCAACACTATATATTCTACTCCACCTGCAAGCATATCATATTATGCATTGCATGTATAATTGCACAAATTCCATCTTACTTGACATAAAAGGTAAAACTCTAAAAAAGTTCTAAATATCCATTTAGTAGTTGCCAAAGTCAACAACAATGAGATATATTTCACCTTCACATCTGCAGTAAATGCTGCAGCAGCAATAAAACGTCCATTTGGTGATATAGTAGCCATGGTGTTCTTCAATTGATTTGTATCGACATTCCCCAAAACCTTCCCACTCTTTCCATGCCAAAGTTTGATATCAGTAGCTGCAGTACCATCAAAAGGTACAGAAAATCAGCATTGCTCTTTGAAACTCAATAACAATAATAAAAACAACAGGCGAACTAGATTAAATTATGCTCCAGTAAATAATCTCAGTTTCATAACTTAAAATGACAACTTCAACAGGCAACTCCTTAAGACTATATCAAGAGGTCCTAAGACAACAGAAAACCATAACTATTTGGTTTACTTTTAACCGTGAAAGGAACTCTAGTAGTCACCACATGCATACAAGGCAACAAATAACTGCCCGACTAACCTTAGAAACTTACACTATTCGGAATTTTAGCATGGAAAGAAGTGTGGATTTTTCTTAGGATGGGAGAGGATGAAAGAAAGGGAGGGGGGTCTTGGGGAGCTGTGGTAACCCTTGTTTGAATATTGTAATGAAGATGGGAGGAGAAAGACAAGCAATGTATTTTCTCCTTGTTTGGTTAAAGGGTGAAGGGAAAAGGAAATGAAAAGACAATCTTACAAAATTAGAAGTGTGCCTATCACACAAAAGGTGCAAAACTTAAGGTTAAAACCAGAAAGATTCTCACTAGACCCAGAATGAAATTTTTTTGGGGGCATGGTGGGAAGGACAGGAAGACGTGTGTTCTGTCCTTGGCTGACAAGGAAGAAGATAAAGCTGGTGACAGTTATCAAGGATTTCTTATACAAAGCTGCTTGTAAATGGCAGCCTGTCCCTATTCCACTAACAGTCCTACAAGCAAGAAAGAGGTTCGATTTCCCGTTCCTTCAATCAGTTACTTATGCTAAAATTCCTTCACCTCAATTCACATTGAATCACCTTCATAATTAGCCTACCTAATCAAACATGACCAGGTATTCTTTTTTAGTTTCACTGAATGACTTACAAGATGGAAGGAATTATTTCCTTTCTCATAAACCCTCCCACCCCTGACCCCACCGAACAAGATTCAAACCTGAGCCCTCCTGATAGAGATCCCAGCATTTATCACCAGGTTGTCCCCTTGGAGACTATGGACCTGCAATTCTAACAATTCTAATAATATGCAGAACATTTATGTCACAACAAACTATTCATATCAGAGTAATTGCAGCATGCTTACATATGTATTTAACACATGGGATATAGGACATAATATATGGTGCTGGGCGAATTATTAGCACATACCCTCTGAACAAGAGGCAAAAATTGCACTTCCATCAGCAGTTCCATAAGTTGCAGCAGTTCCAACTAAGGTCAGAACAGCATTTTTATCATGAATTTTGTGATGTTCCCACTTGACTTCTGGAAGAGGAAGCTTGGATTGCTGCTTGTCATTAGGTTTGACCTTTTCTTCTCCAAACATATATAAAGACGCACCGGATAGAGTTTGAGAAGCCACTAATACAGAAGATGCATCATCAGAAAAGGCTACTGCCACTGGATGACCACCAGCAGGTACATTAATTCTCAGAAACCTGCAGAAAAAATATACAATCAACATAATGCCATGGATAACAACTAGCACAATCAAATACAGAAAAAATAAATAAATAAATAATGTTTAAAGAGCACTTTGCATTCATACTTGAAACTTTTACTTGAAGCATCATCCAACTTAAATACCCTGATCACTCCATCTGCACAAGCTGTGTTTGCATAACAGGATAACACATAAGCAATTAAAAGAATGAAGATACAAATATTAAATGGGACATGAATTTTTATCCAATTACTAATTTGGCCAATGTTTAGATTCATGGTTCACATCTTTAAAAATATATAACAAAATCGATGCTCTGAATTTTGATCCAATTACTAATAATTTGAATTAGCTTGTTGAGCAATGGAAATCATCACCGAAAGAAAATAAACACAAATGTGCTTAGAAGCCTTGTACCTGTTGCCAAACTCCTTCCATCATTAGAGAAACATAGCCCGCTAACTGAATCTCCATGACCTTTCAGAGTGTTCAAATCCAATGGATGATGCCGCTTATTTTGGTCCTACAAAGCACAATCAAAACAATTCACATTTAAAAAAAAAAAAGGAACTGTTTCAGTTGATCGCAATGAACACCAATTCACGTATTAACCGCAGTTCAATATCCTTCCTCAATTTAAAAAAATATATATATATCGTAAAATTCAAACTTATGAATGCTTCAAAATTAAAACCGATAATCAAATGTTGCAGTCTAATTAAAGTGGAATACTTTATCAGAAGCATGAGAGTGAGGTTTGGAGTGAGATTTCTTGGTTACAGGCTGAGCAGGTTTTGTGGGCTTCTTAGGAGCCGAATGGAGCTCCGGTTTGGCGATGGATTTGATTTCAGACTTTCTCTTGAGGAAGTAGCTTTTGAAGAAGAAGAAAGCAATCAGAGCTCCGAGAAGGACCGAAAGAACCGCAATCGGAAGAATCGGATCCATTTTCGTAACTGGAGAGAATCAAAGAGAGATTTAGGGTTTTGAGATTATAGATAACGAGTGTGATGGTGCCAGTGGGCGAGGATGTGTTGAAGCCTCTGGCTCTGGGAAATGGAAATGGCGGGGGGATTCTATACGTGTCACCTCGATTAGTCTTTGATTAGTAAAATCAAAAAGGCTTTAAATTACTACTTGTAGTTCTAGTGAAAATTTTATCGCTGAATTGGAGTTATCTATCCGTATAAAATATACTATTATATTTTTTTTTAGTATATAATATCATTATTATTATGCTGATGTATCTTCGTACATATATGTTTAGTGAAATCGTTCTATTTTAATTTTTTTAAGGTCAACGACAGCTCGTTCTGTATATGTAATTCTTTATAATGTCCGCTTACGAAAAGACTTGTCGTTCAACAGTCATCCTATTTTAGTGGCCTGTCGTTCGAGGACGGCTGAAAATTGCTAAGCCTCTATTCGTTATAATAAATTAATTAATAATTTAGGGGCCTAAATTGTAATTTACAAATTTGCAACTCGAAAATTATTTTTTTTTAGGTTATCAAAATGTAAACATATATAACCTAACACAGTGACACAAGTGATGAGCCTATCGTTTATGCTCTATAGCGAGCCTTCGTTTGAGTTTTCATACTCTTTTTCTTACTTTAATTTCATACTCTCATTATCTTTTATTCCTTGAATCCTTTCTCTGGTTTGTTTTCTCTTTGTCCTCTTTGGTTTCTCTTTGTTTTGTTGCTTATGGTTTACCTATAGTTTGATTTCTTCTCCTAAATATTGTCCAAAAGTTCTTTTTTGGACTTTTGCCTAAAGCATTTATTGGAGATTCTGGTTTGTTTTGTTATGTAAGTAGAGATGGATGGTGATATTGACGGTATGCAGGAACTCATTAATAAAACACAAAGGTTGCAATGCAGAGATCAAGCCATTACGTTGGTTTCTAAAAAAACCAACTCTAGCAACGCAACTAGACATGTGCTTGCAGGGAAACTGCTGACTCATAAATCTATAACTTTCAACACAATTAAAATGGCACTTCATAAGTCTTGGAAGTTAAGCAGAAGGTTCAATGTGGTTCGCAGGGGAGAGGACCTATATGTCTTTGAATTTTTATTTCAGAAGACAAACACAAAGTCCTGAAAGGAGCACCTTGGTTTGTGGCTAATAGTCTGATCATTTTGAAGGAATGGTCTCCCAATAAAGCTTTGAGTCAGATAGACTTCAGCTACAGCCCGTTTTGGATTCAAATAAGGGATTTGCCTCCTGATCATATTAACATGGATAATGCTACTCAGATAGGCTAGAGGAAGTTGAGCTTGGAAAACAGGAAAGCATTGGTTGGGTTACAAATATGCGACTTCGTATTCTTATTAATGTTCTGGAACCTTTGCCATTGGGATTTTATATTAAAAAGGTGATAGAAGATGGTAGGGAGGATTTTGAATGGATACAATACAAATATGAAAGGCTTCCAGATATATGTCATCTCTGTGGAAAGCTTGGCCATGTTCTTAAAATCTATCCTCATAGAGATGAGGACCACTATAGGGAAGCTTTAGAAATTGGTGTTCTTAATTATGGAGTTGAAATGAGAGCCCCTGTTGAATTACAATTTCAAAATCCTTTTGGAAGAAGATTAGATAACAGATTGCTTCGAGATGAGAATCATAGGCATCAACCATTGCTAAGAAGAGGAGAGCAACAGTGCCAACAAATGGAAGGTATAGATCACGCGCCTGGCAAGAGTTGGCAATAATAGTTGGTAATGGTGCAAGTACTTCTAGAATTTTTTTTTCAGTCACTGATATGACAAGAGGGGAGGCAACTATGTTGGATCAACAAAAGGATGGTCTGCGTAATGAGCATCGAGCAGTGAACCCATGTCAATCAATATGTACTGAAAGCTCTAAAATGGATCTCTCTCTTTGCACAGCTCAAGAGCTAGTCAAGAATCAACTGAATCTTGATTTGGTTGGCTCAAATTCTAAAGCTAGCAGGTCTATAAAAAGGAGATATGGGCTTGATTTGGATTTGGGTTGTAGCAGTAAACAAAGGCCCAAAAGGGCTAAAAATTGGGCTACTCTCAAGGCAGTTCAAACCAGGTCCTTCAAGGGGCCTGTTGAATCTAGCAGTCTACTTAAAGCTCTAATCAAAATGGGAGGCCATAAAGTTAAAATGGGACAATCAAGTCTTTCTCCATCTCTGCAGCCATATGTTAAACCCGAGCTCATAATTGCAGCTGAAACTAAAGAAGAGGAGCTTGAGGTAGTCAATAAACATGTGGATGATCTCTTCCAAGTAGTAGCTACTGCTAAGAGAACACAAAATAAACAGTTGGCTCGCAACAAAGCTTCTGGTAGTAGGGGATTGATTCTACAATCAAGGGTCTAGTTTGAAGAAGCTCACTATTACTGAAATTGGGGATGAAGAAGATATATCAGCAGATGCAGTTGAAGTCTCTAATTCTGAAGGCGTTGGTGGCTCACCTAAAGCCACCAAATCGCCATGAAGTTTCTAATGTGGAACTGTCAGGGTATAGGGTAGACCCTGACAGTTAATTTCTTGAGGGATTTAATTAGATCCCACTGCCCTGAGGTGATTTTTATCTCTGAGTCAAAAAATAATTCTTTCTTTCTTGATAATTTAAGGAGAAAATTTAATTATGATGATGCTGTTTATGTAGAACCCAATGGTATTGCAAGTGGGTTGTTTCTTTGGTGGAGAAAATCTATAGAAATTGAAGTGCTCTGCAAGTCTGATCATTATATTCATGCAATATGTAAAAGAAGAGATAATGGGAAGATGTGGACTCACACTTTTGTGTATGGAAGTCCTTACAAAGAGCATCGAGAAGAAGTCTTTAGTAGATGGTTGCAGCTAAAACCATCAGGGAACATGGAATGGGTTGTTTCTGGAGACATGAATGCCATAACTTGTAATCAGGAGAATAGTGGAGGAAAATATGTTAATGCCAATTCTGTTAAAGCTTTTGTGTCTTGGATTCAATCTGCTGAGTTGCTGGATTTGGGATTTAAGGGGCCTTTATTCACCTCGTATAATAAACAACCAGAGAGAAGGCACATAGCACAAAGGCTCAACAGAGTCCTGGCTTCTTTTTCTTAGAGGATATTTTTTGGTGATGCCCAGGTCTATCATGAGAGGCTCATTGGATCGAACCATAGACCTATAATTTTGGATTTGGATGCTAAAAGAAGAAGACCAAAGAGGGGATTTAGATTTGAAAGCAAATGGTTTTTGAACCATAATTGGAGAACAATTATAGATCAGGCTTGGCATTCTACTGCTCATCCTAACACTCTGGAAGGCATTGAAAATAAGCTAAAAAATTGTGCTCAACAACTCTCTCTTTGGCACAAACAGGAAATTGGGAATAGCAGACATAAGATACAAAAGATGCAGGATCAATTGGAGAAAATTTATACACATCTAATGACTGATTAAACAAAGGCTAAAGAGCAGCAAATTCTAGAAAATTTAAATGTTCTTTAGAAGATGGAGGAGGAATTTTGGAAACAGAGATCTCGAATCCAAAAGATCAAGGAAGGTGACCGGAACACCAGATTCTTCCACACAACAGCAATTCAGAGAAATCATAAAAATATGATCCTAAGAATTAAAGATATTGGAGGTTCATGGTTAGATAAGGATCATGAAATTCATCAGGAAATTTTATCTTTTTTCTCAAATCTTTTCTAGACTTCTGATGCAGGCTTTCATATAGAGGTTTTAGGTAAAGTGAAAAGGGTGGTTCCTTCAGAGCTTAATGATGTTCTGGCAGCTCCAGTACTTGAAGATGAAGTTAAAAATGCAGTATTCTGATTAGGAGGCCTAAAGACACCAGGACCCGATGGTTTTCCTGGTATCTTCTTTCAAAACAGCTGGAATGAAGTCAAAGATGATCTGATTCAAGCAGTCCAGAATTTTTTTCAAATGGGAGAGATGCCACCAACCATTAATCAAACTTTTATTGTATTGATTCCAAAAGTTCCAGACCCCAGTCAGGTATCACACTTCAGACCAATTAGTTTATGCAATTTTTTATACAAAATTATTGCTAAAATTATTGTTTCAAGACTCAAACCTTGGATGAACAAAATGGTGCATGAATGTCAAGCAACCTTCATCCCTAATAGATGCATTCAAGATAATATATTGATTGTTCATGAGATTCTACATATTTTCAAAAAAATGAATCAAAAAAAGAATTTTGGTTGTGCCATTAAACTTGACATGTTGAAAGCCTATGATAGAGTGGAGTGGGGCTTTCTATTGGCAGTATTGAAGAAAATAGATTTTTCAGATTATTTTGTTAATATTATTCACCAATGCATTTCATTTGTGTCTTATTCAATTCTCATTAATGGGCATCCTACTGAGTACTTTAAACCATCTAGAGGCCTCAGGCAGGGAGACCCTCTTTCTCTATATTCGTTCATCTTGATTTCCAATGCTCTATCATTATTAATAGAAGATGCAGTAGGAAAAGGAACCATTAAAGGTTTCAAAGTAACTAGAATGAGCCCTACAATTGCACACATGCTCTTTGCTGATGATACTATCCTCTTTGGTGAAGCATCTATTGAGGAAGTGACAAATTTTCATAATATTCTTAAATTATATGAAGCTGCATCTGATTAGTGCATAAATACTGCCAAATCATCTTTATTGTTCAGTAAAAACACTTCAGCAAATCTTAGGCATCAATTGTCTTATTTTCTTGGGATGAAGCAAATGGAAGGTGGGGAGAAATATTTAGGCATCCCAGCACAATGGGGAAGGTCCAAAACAGCCATTCTGGATTTTCTTATTCAAAAGGTGAAATCCAAAGCTCAATCTTTGAAGCAAAAACTCCTATCCCATGCAGGAAGGGAAGTCATGATTAAGGCAGACGTCATTGCTATCCCAACCTATATCATGTCTTGTTTCAAATTGCCTAAAGCTATATGCAGTAAACTAAATGGTATTCTATCAAGTTTCTGGTGGAAGAATGATATTGCAAAAAGAGGCTTGGTGATGGAAAGATGGTCCAATTTGACAAAATCCAAATACAAAGGTGGCTTGGGGTTAAAAGAATTTGAATCTTTCAATTTAGCTATGGTAGCTAAATAAGCATGGAGGCTTGTCACTTCTCCAACTTGTTTGTGGGGAAAAGTTGTAGAAGCAATTTATTTCCCAAATGGAGATTTCTGGAATGTTGGGCAAGGTTCAAGACCCTCTTGGAACTGGATTAGTCTTATAACTACAAGATAGTTATTGCAAACTGAAGCTAGATTAAACATTCAAAATGGATCTACAATGAGAGTATGGCTAGATCCATGGATCCCTGATCTGCCTAATTTTAGAATACACTCAACTAGACCACATTCATTCTTTCCATTTTATGCATCTGATTTAATGACTAATAGGAAAGAGTGGGATTTAAATCTACTCAGACAGTATTTCTCTCAACAAGAAATTGATGCAATTTGCAGAATACCAATTGGTCCAGAATCATACCAAGACAATTGGGTTTGGCACTGGACAAGAGATGGAAGTTTCTCAGTGAAATCTGCTTATAGGTGGCTAATTAAGGAGAAAGAAGCAATAGCAGCAGCTTCTCACCCTTCAACATTTGTCTCTATACTTGCTGAAATTTGGAAACAAATATGGAATATCGATCTCTAACCTAAAATTGCTACCTTCCTTTGGAGAGCATGTCTAAATAATCTAGCAACTAAAGAAAATTTATTTAAAAAGAAATTAATTGAAAATTCCATGTGTGATGTTTGCTCCCAATCACAGGAAACTGTAGAGCATTTAATTTTTCATTGCAATCATGCAAGAGCTGCATGGTTTGGTTCCGTATGGGGCTTCTGTTATAGTCTTAATCCTATTGTTTCCTTTGTAGATTGGTGGTCCTCAATGGTGACATATTTTCATAGACTCCAAGATTATGATTCTCCACAGAAATTAGCCATTTTTTGTTGGACTATTTGGAAACAAAGGAACAACAAGATCTTCAGACAACAAGCTATCAATCCAATCAAGACTATTCAGCTAGCAGATAGTCTATTTAATGAACTCCAAGCTTCCTAAGCCAAGACTAAAATTTCGAGACTGGAAATGAACTCCCAAGTTAAAGGTTGGAGACCTCCACAACTAGGCTTTATAAAAGCCAATTTTGATGCTAGTTTCAATCATGGAACAAGAATAGCAGCTCTCTCAATAATTTTCAGAGATCATACAGGCCAAATGCTGGATGGAATAGCATTCAAAAAGAAATCTAGAACTTCATTTACAGTAGAAGCTAAAGCTATGGCTGTGGCAGTCAAGCATGCTTTGATTGCAGGTTATGATAATTTGATTTTGGAATCAGATTGCAAAAATCTAGTAGAGGCCTTTGTTGTTCCTATTGAAAAAAGCCCTTGGGAAGTTTAATCTCTCCTTACTGCTGTTAAAGAACTTTTTACTAAATTTGAGTTATTTTGTTTTTGTTGGATTTCGAGGAAAGCGAATAAAGTAGCATGTTGGATTGCTAAAACATTGTTAAATAGTTTTCTCTCACCAGTTTAGTGTATAATAAAGCCACCTGGGTTTTAAACTCTCTTGTATTCTGATATTTCTAATTGAATTCAATATTTCTCTGGAAAAAAAAAAAATGTAAACGTATGTTATTATTTGCAAGTAGAAGGAAGGGAGAATAATTAAGATGATATTCATTATAAAAATGATAAGCTGTCCTAGTAAATTAAATTATCGTAAACCTGTTGAGTGATCTTGCAAGTTTATTGCATTTCATTTCTTTATTATTATTATTATTATTATTTTTATGGCATTTCATTTATAGAACATATTAAAAATAAATAAAGAAAAAAGAAAAAGTAGTCAGTTTCACTGAACCCAAAATAATAATAACGGCCCATATTATATACAGGCCTAAATAGAAAGGCCATTTTTCTACAATAGAGTTACAAACTGTTGTACTACACAGAATAAAGCGATTTAATTCCCATGGGACATCCTAAAGCCCCACCCTAAAAAATTTGGGCAGGAAGGCTGAAGACAAGCGAATGAATTGCTTGATGTAAACTGTGGCTGGCTAGCCTCCAGTTTTAGTTACCGCCAGGCCATAATTCTTGAGAAACAAAACAAGCACAATCTTCCCCCTTCATTTATCTACAGAACTTGAAAATTTTATCATTTTAGTGCGAGTGTACAAGTTAGAAGAATTTGGGGCCATCGTCTACTGGGGCTCTGTATTCTGTTAACATCTTCACTTTCTGTTTAAATTGTAGAAAATTAATAAGCAGCCAGAATTGACTTGAATGTTCTGCAGCTATTTCTGAATCATAGAACTTAGAAGCAACCACATTTTTTGTGCACATCTTGCAAATAATTATTCAGAAGAAAAATGAATGAGTAATAAGCACATTATACCGTTATATATTGAGGAGGATCATCCAAACTAGTACAACCTAGAACAACTTCCCTCCTGAGTTTGGTTGTTAGCTTGTGGCAAACACGTAGCTGACAATAGCATATTCACAAAAAGCCATCAATAAAGATGTGGACATCCAATTATCAATTCAAAACTGAGAAGTTCCTGAGAAATTTTACCTCAGATCGAGTTGCACCACCAATGATAAATACGAAGATACGCTGTCCCATTTTCTTCAGATCTAATGCTGCATTCTTCAAGACCGAATCACTGCAAAAGGCAGTGGAAGACTTGTAAGAAAAATTTAAGCATAACAGAGTTTCAAAACGCAATCCACATCCACTGAAAAAACACCTAAACGTGTTAGGGTGGGTAGAAACGTGTTAGGGAGAATTGTGGAAGAAGAGCACAGTGAAATATCTTCCTGAAAAATCACATTCAACAGATGACATTGCCTGGATGTTTAAGTCACTGCAGAAATACCCAGACAAAGACATATAATAGCTGCCAAAATACCTTGAATAACCGTCATCAGAATGATGGGGCCGTGCCCAAGTTGCAGTTCGTCTTGATCTCATTGAATGGGGAGTAGCTTTTCTTTCTGGAATAGCAGGGGCATTAATTGCTCGTGCTGATCCTTTATTTGGTGCCTCCTGCAACTGGGCCTGAACCTGGACAGCTGAAGTTGGTTCATTCATACATGAATACTCGGTCTTTGGCAATTCACCTTTGCTAACATTTTCAATGAGCTCCTGCAACAGAAATTATATCATCAGATATTATTCATTCATAAATCACAAAAACACAAAAATGTTTTATAAAACATGTTTAATAAATTTGAAAGTGAATTTTGTACGCATCAACCATAACAAGGCAAATGACTTTTTTTTCACTGTTTATAGAATGGCTTCACTAGATTCCCAAAGCACTTTCTCAAAATGATTTCATTTTGTGTTGCTGCTTGACTGCAAATTTGCAACTACATATGAACAATAGCAGAATCACTTCCACAATAGCTGAAGCTGACTCGAACATTTTCCTCCTAAATTCTCAGCTTTGAGACAGGCACTAGAAGCAATCTAAGCATCACCTTCATTCTAAGCAAATGGGAAAGTAAACAAAGAAAAGATAATATGAAGAAGGCATTACTCTGTTGATTGACCACTAGGCTTCATGTAAGAGGTGGCCAGATTGCAAGCAGCAACACAAAAAATATAGACAAATAAGCATGCCTCTTAAAAAAGGGGGAAATATAAAATAAAAAAAAGAAGGAAGAAAAAAATTTCTGGCAAGTTTCTGGCAATTGTTCTACAAACAAGATATGTACCCCATTTGTCTATACACAAGTTACCAGAAGAAGAGGGGAGAATTCACGACTCTTTAAGTAAGTTGGCAATGATTCTTTACTTCCAACGAAAATAATTTAGCATTACCTCATTTGTTAACCATTGCTTGGTGTACCTTCCCAATATTTACAATAAGATACAAAGTACAGGCATGCTTTAACGAATTGATTCATACCTCTAACACGGGAAAAAAGCGAAATAGTTGCCATGTTTCTTCCTCACCAGTTCGATCCTTTCTGGCTGCCTGCTTTGTCTGGGAACCAAAAGCGACATTTGTTGATTGTTAGACTTTATTTCAATAATCTTATTCTCCAAGTGGCAGCATCCTATACCACCCTAATGAGCTATGTGCACATACCTTTTTGTTATCAAACTTGAGAGAGAAATTGCTTGTTGCCTTTTTGGCAACAGTTGATCCCACAAGCAGTCGCATATTATTCACAACTGTCATGTCTTTTTCTGATAATCTAGCCAACTGATAGAAAAAAATATATATATATTTAAAAAATCACATAACTAGTTTTAACATCAAAACCTTCAATTAGCAAGAAAAGTGAAAATCCGCCTCCTTCTCTAATACAAGGCATGTAATAAAGCATAAGCTAAAAAACGTCTAGCCAATTGATCCTAGTTTACAGAATTAAATATTTTATCTTCTTTTGCAACATCAGTCATCACAAAGAAATTCCATCGCTCTTATGTCCCATTAACCTGCTTTATTGCACTCCATCCTCCTCCTATTTAAGTAACTAATTGAAAAAAAAGTCCAGGACTTGCAAACGTCTTGCTCATGCATCATTTCCTCAAACAACACTCATTAACCAATAAGAATTCAGTAGCTACCTGCATTAGCTTTAAAGCTTTGTCACCCTCAAATTTGTCTGGATAGACAATTGCGTAAATCATCAACAAACGAAGCTTGTTTTCAGGAGATGCATCCTGCAAAGGAAAAGTGTCCTTAGAAAAGAAATTCATGTTACCCTGTTTAGGATGTTAAGCAAATCAGCTTTATCAGAATATAACTCCATGCTTCTTCACCTGCTTCATCCTTATAAAGTTGATAACTTCCTTAGCTCCTGCATCTCCAAAAACAAGATCCTGCTCTAGTTGCCCAAGTTCTCGAAGCCCTATTTCTCTGATAATTTTGTTAATTCTTCCAGCTATCTGCATTGAAATAATCAAATAAGAAATAAATTTAAAAAAAAAAAGGACACATCATACTACGGTAGTCCTTCAAGCCTTACTAATGGCCCTTCTTAAGCTTCAAAGTTGCTAATGACCTTTTGCTACTTCTCTTAGTAACCAAACAGGCAGACTAGTTCCTTTCAATTTCCAAATTTAGTTCCACATGTACACCATTTAGAAGATTTCCTTTTGCTTTTGGAGGTGTTACTATTTTGTTTTATTTTTTCCCTAATCAGGTGCAAGTGACCTAGTGGTAAAATCTTCCCATTTTTACTGCACCCAAATTACGAAATTTAACTTCACATTTATTGGGTGAGCAAAATTTAATTTGTCATTTGTGCTTTTTGCAGCTAAAATCAATCATATTTTTTCTGCGTCTGCACAGCTATTTCATTTAACAAGAAAAATGATGAGATTCCAAGAAGAGGAAGAGGCAAACCTCAACATGAAGAGAGAGTTTCTCAACTACTTCATTGTATTGTGGTAAAGCTTGAACAATTTTCTGCATATCTCGTGTCGAAATTTCACCACCATTTCTGCACAAAGTGAAACTTCAGCATCAGAAGTGTAGGGAAATGGAACAGTGTTGAATGATCCAGCTTTTGCATACAAATATAGAATAAGGGGATTAACATTCCCTACTCTTGTTCCTCCACCTCCAAAACTAACCTCATCCATCTCCACCAAATATTTAAGCTTAAATTCAGGCCTTGTGAGATCAACTTGAACTCACAAACAGATTTAACATAAATAAGCCATAACTCCAATGGAATTGGCCATACCATAAGCAAATATGGAGAGATTTCCTGTCAAGCTAAAATATTAGGAGCAATACTACCACTATATGAAACTCTACCATTAAATCCATCCAAAATAGCCAACTGCAATTTTTTAATTCATATAATTGGATGAAAACTTGTTCACTGCGGTCTTTCAAAAGGGTTATATGTACAATAATCACAACATCCAAGAGTTTTATCCAGTAGTCACTCTAAAACCTCTTAATCACATGTCACTCGCTTGAGTAGTGGTAATCTTTGTAATGATCCCACTAAGTTTACACCTTCCATAATTTTTCATCAAATATGATGGATTTTTAACTCTTATCACAACTCAATGATCAAATACCTACTTCGTAATACAACTAGTTACGGGTCAAATTGTAGTGCAGTACCATTTTAGTAAAAGTGTTGGCACATGAATTTGGGATTACAATTGCAGGTTGGTGTTTCAAAAGGGTCAGTCCATGCAGAAAAATTAGAATAGGACTGTATCCATATAGCATTAGTTAGTCACCTAGAAAACCTTCTAAAGGTACAAAATTCAGCATCACATGGCAAAATACTTATAGTAGTGATAACAGTCTAACCTTGCAGTTTGTTGCATTTGTGCAGCTTTGTTCTTTGACACAAAATTGGTCATCTTGTCATGCAAACGTTCACTAGCCTGATATGCCAGTTATCAGATAAGAGCTTTTAGAATCATTGCTAAAGCAAGTGACAAAAAATATATATATAAATGCATGACATACATCTGCAATATGTGCATGGCGAAGCTCAAGCCAGACTGGATCATTGTCTTCAAGGAGGACTTCCTTTTTCTCAGGTTCACCACCTGTTTTGCTAGGAACCTAACATACAAATATTTGATCCACGCACAAGAATACATAAATTCTGGAAAAGAAATCCTTAAAACCTCTAGAAAACAAAGTCAAACAAGAAAACTTACCTCGAACACATACTTGTTTCCTTCCATATCTAGTAAATCATGGCACATGGCATCATAGGTCCATTCATGTATGACAGGAGCAATCTAAAACATTCAAGTCCATCAGATCAAACAAGTTTTTTTTTAAAAAATGACAAGAAAAGGAGAAGTTATTACTGGAAAGTTGTTGGTAAACCTGATCAATAGATCTATCCAGGATGAGTAGCTCACATGTCTCTGTTTGTGGAAAGTTAGGAATAGATTTATACTTTAAAAGACAGTTCCACACAGCAGCAGCAAGCTTTGTAGGAACTGTATCACGAAATGATCTTTCTGCAGATGCATCAAACTTGGTTCGAAAATGCACACGAGGCAGCTCCTAAGAAAACGCAAACAAAACATTGGATTTTCAACAAATAGAAAAAGGAAGCTAAAAAAAAACAGAAAACCATTTACTTGTGAGGATTTTTTGTATTTCCATATAGAAAAGAAAATGTGATAATGTACTCCAAAATCCAAATATTCAACAGAACCATGTCCCATACACTATATGAAAGTAGCCAAGCTACATGTTCAATACTTTGTAGCATACAATGTTACAAAACTAGAGCCAAACCCAAATAAAGTGCAAAGCCCATGGTTGCTGATCCACATAAAATTGTTGGTCAAGTCTTTTTTAAGATGGAAGTCTGAGAATTTAAGGAACAAATTGTTCAGGATGTTGTTTGCTACCAAAACTGTCAAACTGAAAAGAATTGCATAATTGCATGAATAAAATTTATACATTGAGCCCAATAAAAAAGTCAGCACTCCTTGCAGTAATCTTTATCTCGTAAAATCAAACAAAAAGTAGCTAGGTGTTCTCAATTTATACAAAATAAAATATCTAAAAGAGTTTCATAAAAATCCATAACCATTGCATTTTCTTATTTAAAATTTTTACCTTCAATGAAGCGAAAACTGTTGCGATTCGAGTTGCCATCACATTCAAGTAAGCATCAAATTTGCGAGAGTTCTCAGCACTTACGCTATATAATTCTTCCAACGCTCCTTCATGGTCAGTGGTAAAAGCCTGCATTAAACCATCTCAGTGGACAAAACTAATACTCTTCTTTAATAGCAAGAGCAATGGCTGGGAGTACAAATGTTGGAGAAGCTTTGCGTTAAGTATAGTTAAATTGAATAGCCAAATACAATGTTTCAAAACAGAAAAAAGACTTCTGTCATGACAGTTCTCTGGATGCATGTTCCCATTTAAATCAAAAGTTCAACACTAGGTGCTAATTGAAGGCACCAATATTTGTTAACCGCAAACAAGCTCAATAACCTAGGTAAGATGAAGTAAAAAAGAGATCTATCTAAATATGTATCTATTTTCAAATCCAATTTCTTTATTATGAAGAAGCTAGCTTTGAAGCAGAACAAAAAACGTAAAATTATGCTTCATACATGCATTTTTCAAGAAAGCAGCTTTAAAAAATAATATTTAGTACACATGAAATCCAAAATAAATGGAGAAAGATCCCACTAGAAGAAAGATATAGCCAAATAAGGCCAGATACGGTAAAATACCTGACTATCTATAGGAAAATATTCCAGATTCATCTGCACATTGCCAAGTAAAGAAGAACATTACAAACAAAATGAAAACCACATTGCATTCTCATTTCTCAGCAATCAACAAGGAAAGAAAATTGAAAAATCTTGACCTCTCTCAAAGCACCTATGCGAGGTACGACACTTGTATCAGACTTTATGTGATTAACCAATTCCTTCGGGACTGGTGAACTGAAAAAAACAAATGCTCTAGAAAACAAGGAAGAGGTTCCAAATCAGAATCATAATTTTGCTAAAATGAAATTAAAAAAAAAATATTCAACTAAATAAACCTACAATTGGGACACCTATAATCTTACACTTACTTCTTGTATAAAGGCTCCCTTCCAGACATATCAGACAAGAACATGACAACACTGCATGCTAGCAAAAGATAGAGTTAAAGTGGGCTCGCAGCTTCTCTCAGCAGGTATGTTAATAATCTTTTTTTCCCTAAAACATATATAAGTAAAGAAAAATATTATTAAAAAAAAAACAAAAATCAAAATTACTTTTCTTTTGTAGGCTGGACAAAATATATAGCATCCATGGAGGGTAAAGGTTCCCTCCTCTTGAAAAGTTCTTCCACCACTGCAACAAAACAAGAATCTCCATCAGTTTCTATATATTATCTATATTGGCAATTATCAGCAGCTCAGAAAAATAAAAGAATTGAATTAGTGATATCAAAAACAATCATTTGAGAAACTTGGATTCTTACATGAAATTCCTTGGTCTGTGATATCCGACATTTTACAAATATGAGACATGACTTTCACTGTTACTTTATCCATGATGAGTACCTGTACAAAATCAGTTTAAGGTTGATTAAAACAAAACACAGATAAAACAAGCAAATTTAATGGATTGCATTATCTGATGATAGATAATTGATAACAATCACCATAAAATGTACCTTCCATGTTGATTTCGAATCTCCTGTTCTTGTTGATCCTAGCATTTCATTCAGTAAACCTGTATACACCGTAAACAAAACACAAGTCAATTTTTATCGTATTCCACCAACAAACATGAAATTCATAATTAATTAACTTACGTTCACGGCTGACTTGACGAAAGAATTGGTGCTCTCCGCCATTAGAAGGCGATTCAGAATCAGAGAGTGACATTATAAAAAATAAAAAAAAAACGTTACTGAAGATTTTTTAAGCTAAAAAGCACAATGATCGATCCAGAGATCCAGAGATCGATTAAAAATCAAAAAGGAGAGAGTGGAAGAGAATTGTGTTTTGTGTTGACGGCTGGGGAGGGAGCGAGAGAAAGGTGGAGAATGGAAGGCCGTTACATTTGTGTGGGAAAATGTTGAATGCAGCGGGTACTTCGCTCAATTGAATGGCCAAACAAAGTCGAACTAGGTCCATATAATATATATATACCACACTCTAATTTTCTTTTCGGATACACGCTTTAAGCTTATGTACTTGCATTAAAAATCCGTTAATATTTTATTCAAAATATAGTTTCACCCTTACATTTCAAAATTAACTACTTTAAGTAGTGTAAGATCTAAAAAGTACTAAATTTTTCATTTTCATTTTCAATTCAGATCATTTTTTTTTTTTTTTGAGATTCAGATCATTTTATGTTAATAATATACAGTTGTCCCTTTCTATTTTTTTTTTAAATTAATAGTGTTATATTACATTATGAACTGGTAAATTATATTAATAAATTGTATTTAATGTATAATAATTGTTATGATTATATAGGATTACAAAACTATTATTTGAACGTGATTACATGATAATTATTTGGAAACCATATGGAGAGGTGCTAGTTGTATTGACAGAGAAGTTTTGGACGGTGCACACGGATATGTAATTGTGGACTTTGGAGATGAGCAGAGAAGTCTTGGACAGTGCATATGGAAACATAATTATGGACTTTGGAGAGGAGCCTTATTCATACTAACACCCTCCCTCAAACTCAATGTGGTATCATAGATGTCAACTTGAATTTACTCAGTAGATTTAGAAAACGGATTGAAGCAAAAAAACAAAATACATTAAAAAAAAAAAACTAGTTTAAACAGACTGAAGACATGAAATAAAAATATAAACTGATAAGCGTAATAGAACTGAAAAATAAATTTGAAAAATTTCATGAAAACAAAAGACAAAATGTCTAATTCCTCAAATTTAAAGAGTATGGCGCTGAAAAACATAATCCGGGTCGGAATCTGGTAACATAGATTGAAAACTAGTGACAGAGTCGAAATCTGATAAAACATATCAGATTTTGACACGTAACGGAACACGTGGCAACAGGAAGAGCCATCTTAATAGCAGAGCACAAACAGGATACGTGGCATAACACGTGAAGACATGAGATTTGACTTTAAAACAGATGCCATAAATGACTTTAGAAGGCCAAAAAAAATTAATTCAAACGGCCCAAAAGAGGAGATAAATTCAAAAAATGGTAAAGCAAATACCAGAAATAGATTCAAAAGGACAAATATGGATTCAAAAGGACAAATATGGATTCAAAATGCCCAAAACATAAAATTTAGTCACAAAATGATAAAATAGAGACCGAAAATAGATTCAGAAGGTCCAAAAATTTCAAGAACCAGTAATGGTTCGTTCAGAACCAGTTGGAAAAGGGTTGAATCGATCGGTTAAAAAAACACAAAAATTTGATGCAGAGACGAAAAATATAGAAAGTGATAGAATTTTGCAAAACAAACTGCAAAATTGATTTCATAATGTCTAAAAACCTTGGGAGTCAGTCTTGGTTCATTCGGAACCGGTAGGAAAGAGGTTGAATCGGTTGGTCATAAAAACACGAAAAAATTAAGGTAGGTTTGAAAACAAACAAAAAGAAGCAGAATTTTGGAAAATGGACAGCAAAATTGGATTCAGAAGATCTAAAAACCTTAGGAATCAGTCTGAGGTTGTTGAAAACTAGTATAAAAATCACTGAACTGGTTCAGTCAGACAAAGAACCAAACTGCGGATCATAACGAATTCGGTTCGGGTCATATCCGGGTTTAGATGATGACATGGCAGAGGATAGCCCATGTTTGATGCATGGTAAGATATAATTGGGCCACGTGTCGAACACGTGGCGGAACATGATCGGACAGGACATTAAAGTGGGTCCCAGTATGACAGTGGTAAAAATTCATTAGGCCACTGGATGACACATGGCATGGTAAGATTGGACAGAATTGATGACGTGGTGCTGACTAGGTGGATGACTTGACAAATGATGACGTGGCTGATGACTGGGCACTTGTTGTTGACGTATGCCACATGACATGATCTTATTGGCTGTGGTGGTGACGTGGTGCCACGTGGCGTCGTCTTCAACCTCCAGCAGCATGTGTGGCGTGTGGAGAGAGTGAGTTCAGTCGCAATCTTTCAAGCAACGCGTGAGGGCGCGTGAGGAGTCCATTTCTGATGAGATTGGTCTTGAAATTCTTCTGGAGATTAGAGCTTTGTAACAGTGTGGTCATAAAAAAAATTTAACGTGTGCATGCAGAGGTGATGGAGGGCATATTTGAAGAGACTAATTTACACAAAAGAAAACTGGATTTTCTAGATTTTTTAAAGAGAATGACCTTTAATGAACTCTTAGGCTCTGATACCATATTAGATTACATGATAAACTGATAAATTGTATTTAATATACAATAATTGTTAGATTATATAGGATTACAAAGTTATTATTTGAACGTGATTACAGATATAATTATCTGAAAACCATGTAGAGAGGTATTAGCTGTGTTGGTAGAGAAGTCTTGGACGGTGCACATAGAGATATAATTGTGGACTTTGGAAAATAGCAGAGAGTCTTGGACGATACATATGAAGACATAATTGTAGACTTTAGAGAATAGCCTTATTCATACTAACAAATAGATTAAGAAAATATATATTAATATGAAATTTTTAAATGGGGATTTTTTAATATATTAAAATTCTTTGGAAAAGAAAAGATGTCAACATTTTAATTATTCACCTCCTACATCCTAAGCCAAATATTCAATTACTGAACTACCATAGTATAATTTTAAAGTTTCTAAAATTTCATAAATTATAAAGTATGATGAAATTCCAAATACATATTAAGAATGATGAAACTTTCATATTCCCAAAGTAAATATTATGAAAAAATTTAAGAGGTTTTTGCAATTTATTGACTAATTTTTTTTTTTTAATAAAAATCATGTTTTATTTATTTTTCAATATTATCGGACTTTTTTTTTTCTTTTTTGGTAAAAATGATATTCAAATCTCTATCACCCATATTTAGATAATTTTATTTTTATCAAAGTTATTGTTCTTGCCTTGCTATTGCTAATTTTTCCTTCTTATGGTAGGGGAAAAAAAGCCCAATGCATAAATTTATATTTAATGTTATTTTCTTAAAAAATTAATAATAATAGTAATCTATATTAATACATTGAAGGAGGATGGGATTTCACTGTTCATAAGCACAGTGAAATCCCAATTAATTTTGGAGTTGATTTTTTACTAAAATATCCTTAGATTTCACAATAAATCAACTAATTAGGCTTAGCTTGCATGTCTTTTTAAGTTTTTTCGAATATGATTTAGAGGCAATGTTGTAATATTTGAATAAACCTATGTACTTAATTGTCTTTTCAGTTATGCAAATCTTTAACCTTTTATTTGTTTTGGAGAAAAATTGAGAGAAAAGAAAAGAAATTGAGAGAAATGGATGCAATTTTCCTTATTTGGTAGCAAAAGAGGAGGGAAAAGAAAATAAATAAGGAGAAAGGTAATTTTCCCATTAACTTTTAACATTTAAAAATATTTCTCTCCAATTTGGAGAGAAATGGAAAGAAATAAAACTTACACCACAATAATAAATGTTTACAAAAATAACTTATTTTTTTATAAAAATAAAATTAAAAAAATAAATATATATTTTATTTCTTTTTATTTCTTTCATATCATATTAAAACATCCAAACAATAGAAGCAAAATTAAATTTCATTTCTCTTTATTTCTCTAGTTAATTTCTTTTCTTTTTCTCTATACAATTAGTACACCAAACAAAGTGTAAATCGATTGTGATCCCACAATCCAAAGGTGAGATGGCAAAAGATGGAAAAATAGTGTTTTTGGCAGCTAATTTAATCCAAATTGTTTTCACGCAGCTATGACAAAAATCATATATAAAACGGCGTCGTCGACACTTTGAAATTTCTTAGAAATTTTATGCCTCTTTTCATTAGTTATTTTGCTAATTTATAGAAGGGGCAATTTCATAATTTTAGAGCTTGTTCGGTATCATTTTATATTTTATGTTTTATGTTTTTTAAAAACAAAAAATAAGATTTTGAAAATCAGAATTTGTTACTTTTGGTTTTCTGTTTTTTATTTTCAAAATGTTTATGAATAAATATGAAAAAAATAAAAAATAATAATTTTTTAAAATTCTAATACTTACTTTTTTAAAATTTGAAAAAAAAAAACAAAAAACAGAAAATCGCAATGATACAAAATGCCCCATTAATTGAGCATTTTGTTCCAATAACAAATATAGATTAAAAACGAGTGGAGAGTCTGCTATGTTTTGTAATATAGGATTATTAATGTCCTTTAATAACACTTTATTTGAAATTCTATTAATTAAATTAAATTTGAATTAAATCAATTAAATCTATCAAGTTATTTTCTATTATTCCTAATTATTATGTTTTTGTTAAATTTAGTGAAATTATAAATGTAATTAAAGGAGATTGGTTTTGAATTATTTTTTTTTATGAAAATTCTATTTCATTGCAAGAAAATGGTAAAATTCATATTTTTTTTAAGAAATAAAATTCATACTTTAAACTTATATCCATTAAACTTCGTAAATTGTAATAGAGAATTTTCAACAACAAATCAATGATAAATGCCGATACATTTGAATGTTATTTAGATAGACAAGACATTTTATTTTCTTATTATCCCTTATAATACGTCATACTATAAATAATTGATTTTATATTTTATTCTACCATAGCAAAAGAGTTTGTTGGATTATCAAAATGCTATGTTATTTGTCAATCATTATCTAGGAGAATAAAATTACAAGAATCTAAAATAAAATCAAAAGGATGTTTGTATTATTCATTGGAACAAACATTGCTTGATCCTAACATAATTGTGAAATAAACATATCATTATAACTTGAAGTCACATTTGAACCGCTTAAAATTACTTTAATTTGTTAATGAGTTTTTGGTTCAGTAGTATATAACTAATTTATAAAATTATTAGGTCTCAAATTCGAGTTTCAATCGGAGCCAAATATATATATATATATATATATAAGACTTAAACTCATTTTTCTATTGTCTATAGAATCTTATTGTGGTGTTGAAGCTATCATTTTTGGAAGAAAATAAATTGGAACAGTAAAAACAATGTGTGACTAAATATATTGTAAGGCATGTTTTTCTTAATAAATGTTTATAATTACAATTTTTCTTAATAACTCAGGCAAAAAAAAAACATTTTTTCTTAATAAATACTTAAATTAATATTACTTGCATTTATATATTCAAATATTGCCCGCAGCATTGCACGGGTTGTTTGCTAGTAGTAAATAATAGGGAATCATAGAGCAATTTTAAATAAATTTTTTATTTATTTGGTGGACAATCCCATTAGCTAGGACTAGGAGCCCAGAGGCAAACTAAGATGGGCCGAACACCAAGGGAGCCTAAATAAGTTCTTAAATGACATGCCCGTTTTGAAATACGTTCGTGAACTGAAGGGCCAGCCGAAACAAAGTTGGCTCTTTAAGCAAAAGTTATAAAACTAGAGATAACCCTTCTCTTTGCAGCATTGAATTGCTCCATCAAGCATTTCATCAAGCCCATACTTAAATTCGAAACCAGAATCTGTCAGTTTCTTGGATGACAGAGCAGGGCCTTTGAATCCTTTAATACCCTTTAATGATCTGTAAAGAAAGCAATATTTACATTTTGATCATAGTTTATTGATTAAAAGAGTAATGATTTTTTTTTTTTTTTTGCCAAATATTAAAAGAGTAATGAATAGGATACTAAAAATTACTCACTCTGATGTTGGTATTGGGAACTCTGGGTACTTAGCAGAAAGAAAGTTAGACATCTCTTCAATAGTTATCATGTTTGAAGAACAAATATACCTCCCTTCTGCATTAGGATTTTCAAGAAGGAAAATATGTGCCTTTACAAGATCATCAACGTGCACCATTGATGCGTCGAGAAGCAGATTATATAGATCTGGTTTATCTGAAATGACATCAATTAGAACAAACAAGAAAACATTTCTCAGGAAATCTTGGAGAAATTTGACAATAATACCTACTTAGAACCATAGCCAATGCTACCTCCACTGAGCCAGGGAGATTCGGACAAATAAAAGGACCAACAACAATAGAAGGGATTACTGTCACAAGCTCCAATTCATGCTCTTTTGCGAATTCGAGAGCACTTTTCTCAGCCAAAGTCTTGGAAATCCAGTAAGGACTCGCAAAAGAATTTAAGGATTTAATATAATTTATATCACTCCAAAAGCTTTCATCCATTACTTGTGTAGTCTTACTCTTATCACTGAAATCAACTGCTGCTGTACTAGAAGTGTAAACCACTCGTTTCACTGTCTTTGAGCTCAAGCATACCTTTAGAATTCCTAATGTTCCGTCAATTGCTCTTCTGATAAAAATTTCCTCAGTTTCATTGCTTTCAAAATGAGTAGGCATAGGGGAAGCCACATGAAAAATACCAACACATCCTCTAATAGCAACTTCAAAACTGTCTGGATCACTGAGGTCTGCTTGGAAGATTTGGAGCTTCTCAGATGCTCCTGGCAGACTAGTTAGGAAGGTGAGATCTCTCTTCTGCTCTGGTCATATGTCAAAATAAATGGTTTAATGTTGGCTTCATCAATTGTCATATTCCCTACTCCTATTTGCCTTAACAATGAAAGTAAATTAGAATTAGTCTTACGGTCTTACCTGGGTCTGGTCTAATGGTGGTGTGAACAGAGTAACCATGCTCAAGAAGTCTCATGATCAACCATGAAGCTACATACCCAGTACCACCCGTAACACATACTGTACCTTTTTCTTCTTCCATCTCTTTTTCTCTCTCTTTTCCTCTGTCTTTCTGTGTATAGGGTATGATGATTTCTAAGATCATGAAAAGAAACGTGTTACACTTTTCTTTGTTCTCTCTGTTCTTTTTTTTATAATTAACTTATCTTTCTTTGATTTTGACATGGTATCACATTTCTTCCGTTAATTTACTGATAACAACGCCCACTCCTGACTTTTCTTGGACATTTGTCAGATTTGTCTCTTTCTTACTTTAATTAAAACCATTCTCTGTTTTTCAATCTTGTTGGAATAGAGTTATGCAGTAGCAAACATTTTTGAAGTTCTATGCCTTGGTTGTTTACATAAAAGACAGCCACTCAGCCATAAATCAATCATTTGTTAAAATTAGATTGCGAGGAGCGACAATAAAAATGGTTGTACTCACACTTGCACGCTTAACCTAATGATAATTGCATATGCCATATGATAAAAAAAGATCTATATTCAAGTACCTTTCTCCAAGCTTAAAAAAAAGTCTGTACTCATGGAACTTGTGATCAAATTAACATTTTTTATTATCATAATTTTCACATAAGAGAAATTGATTTGCTGCATTGATGGAAGCAACATCCTCTGCATTTGCAATTTGAATGTGTTGATATATTACACTTCAACATATAAAAGTTACAGTGAAATGCAGAGACTTATTCTAATACACACAGCCTAAAGATAGCCTTTTTCTTTGCAGCATTGAATTGCTTCATCAAACATCTCATCTAACCCATACTTGAATTCAAAACCAGAGTCCAATAGTTTCTTTGACGACATTGCAGGGAATTTATAGCTTTCAATATCCTTTAAAGATCTGTCAACAAAACAAAATTAACACTCTCAATATAATTTGCACTTCAGTGTTAAAGAAATAAAGAATCTAGAAAAACATAAAGGTTACTCACTCCACTGTTGGTATTGAAAACTCTGGATACTTGGCAGAAAGAAATTTAGACATATCTTCAATAGCTATGGTGTGTGAAGAACAAATATACCTCCCTTTTGCATCAGGATATTCGAAGAGAAATATGTGTGCTCTAGCTATATCATCAGTATGCACCATTGATGTATTGATAAGAGCATCATATTCATTCCTCTCACCTGACTCATAAACAAACAAGCACTTGCGAAGTCAATATATATATATATTTTTTTTGGCATTTTTTGAACTCTGACACTCATTTTTAAAGTGATCTTACCTTAGCACTGAACTAAGACACCAGTTAATGCGAGGTCAAGATCAATCAAGAAAGATAGGTATGTACATATAATATATCCATAGCAAATTGCAAGATAATTAATTAATGTTTTAAAACAAACTTACCCAGTATCATAGCCAATGATGTACGCACTGAGCTAGGGAACTTAGGACAAATAAAGGGACCATTAACAAAAGAAGGAATTACAGTGACAAGATCCAATCCATGTTCTTGTGCAAATTCAAGAGCTTTCTTCTCAGTACAAGTCTTGGAAATTATGTAAGGAACAAAATAGGACTTAAAAGATTTGATGTAATCAATATCACTCCAAAAGTTCTCATCCATTGTATCCACAGCCTTATCATTAAAACCAACTGCTGAGACACTTGAAGTATACACAACTCGCTTCACAGTATTAGAGTTTAGGCATGCCTTTAAGATGCCAATTGTTCCCTCAATTGCTCTTTTAGTAACTACTTCCTCAGGTTCTTTATTTTCAAAATCTACAGGAGTAGCTACGTGAAATACACCAATGCATCCTTTAATGGCTTCTTCAAAACTTTCTGGATCAATAAGATCAGCTTCAAAGATTTGCAGTTTCTTGGATGCTCCTGGTAGATTTGTCAAGAAGCTAACATCTCTCTTGCGTTCTGTATTGGAAATGTTAAAAAAAAAAAAAAAAAAAAGTCAAATATTATGAGCCAAGGTAGAGCCCACTATTTGACAAAAGAGTAAAAAAAAGGAGAAAGGAGAAAGGAGAATGTTGTTTACAAATCCCACATCGATGGGATTTACAAATGAAGGGATTCTCCTCATTTATATAAGGAATCTCTCACTCCTTAGTTCAATATATCAAAAATTATAAGTATATTGTGAGTTTTAAAGAAAAATAAACTCTTTTTGTTTTGAGTATATTTGGATTTTTTTGGTGTGAGAAAAAATATCTTATGAGTTTATGTGGTTTTAAAAATTTTTCACATAGTGAATATTTTTCTAGTTGTCTTTTGACAACGACCATGATTTTTCTTCATATTAAGAGTTTTCTACGTAAATTTTTGTGTTGTTTTCTCTGTTAATTTTTTTATTATTTCTGCTTAAAGAGATCCTGGAAAAGGGAATTGAATTTTTAGGTCCAAATTCTTAACAAGTGGTATCAAAAAGATTTTCTTGGCTCATAATATTTGACTTTTTTTTTTTTTTTATTCCACTTAGTATGTTCTGTGATTACAGGTTTGCCTGATCTTCCACATCATAAAAGATTTTCTTGGAATTATTGTGATCAAGGTGATTTTGAGTGGCATATTATGCAATTAAATGCAGGTTTAAGAAAATTTTGGCATAAAAGCTATAATTGTCTAAGAAGATTGGTATTTAAGTGGGACCATTTGTGACCCCACCAATCTTTTCTGAGAACTTTCTTAGTGCATTTTGTAAGCATAATTATCCATTTATTATTCACGGGTAGGATTAATACTGTTGCAGAAAGTACTATTCACGTATACGGGTTACTATTTAAGTATAGGGATAACATACAAAAAGGCCATTCAAGTTTGACCCGAGAAGCAGATAAGTTACTAAACTAAATTTTGGAACAAAAATCTTGTAAAATAACTTATTTGGGTCATTTAAGCACTCAATCAAACAAAAATTTAACACCGTTTAAAATTTTGTTAAAATAATATTTTTTATTTTAAAATATTAAACTATTTCTATTATTTATTTTAGTATAATTAAAAAAAATGAAAATTCAAGAACAATATGAATAAATCT
>CATKHJ010232719.1:0-12136 GCA_949750685.1 Vernicia montana | reverse complement strand
TGTTTTAATCCGCTTCCTGCTCGGATACGAACTAGATGGCTTCTTATTTGACTTTGGTCAATGGGCTTGCAAGTATTTTATATTGGGCCGGGCCCAACTTACTTTACTACCCAGTTCGGTATATTTCATCCCTTATCAGTGTGCTTCTTCTTCTTCTTTTTTTTTATTTTTTTATTTTTTATTTATATATATATATATATATATATATATATATTTTATTACCAGTTTAAAATGTTAAAAGTTATGAAGAAGGGAATTCAAATTTGTATTTATTATCTAAAACTATGTTTGGTTCACGGAATGAAATAGATTAGGAATATAATAACTATTCCTAAAAAATAATATAGATTAGAAATAAAATAATTATTTATATTTCACAATTTGATTCATAGCATATTGATAAATGACAAAATATACCGAACTGAATTATGAAGTAAGATGGGTCTGACCCAATCCAATATACATAAAAGACCAAAGACTAATAAAAAAAAGTCAAATAAAAGCTATTCAGTTCGTTTTCCAGTAAGAAGCTAATAATATGCAAAACACCATCATAATCCAAACCGGTCAAGGTAATCCATACTTAATTCATGTAAGGACTTATATCTTATAAATACCTCAAGAAATCAACATTCACAGGTACATTCACATATACACAGGCAATACAATACATTGTCTTCAATCTTCTAAATTGAGTCAATCATTTAACTTGACCATCGGAGTGGCTTTGCTAGGCACTCTGCCTAGCCCACCTAACTCTTGTTTCTTCTTACAGGTCGCACTAGCTCACATTCAAACTCACGCAAGATTGAGCAATTCCACCTCAGTCGGAATTAGTTTCATCAAATTGGCGCCGTCTGTGGGTAACGATTAATAAAAAATCTTTCCTTAATATTCTCAAGTTGTGACCCATAGAAGAATTCAATCCAAAAGTATGACTCAATCAGAAGATAATAATCGGGAGAATCCTCCTAGAGATCCCATAAGTTTCCAAATCCACCCAGGGATGGAAAATCATGCCGAGACTCATGTCACCCCACCAGGACGAACTTCAAATACTAATATGGCATCCACATTACAACAATTGGGAGCTATAGTCCCAGTCCAAAGCGGGAACCAGTCTATCTTACTAACTCCCGAAGTTGTGTTCGCTTTACAATTGCTGCTTAGCACTTTGCAAACTCCACAAGCTACTCCAGCAACCAATATTCAGGCGAATATTGAAATAGTACCAGGAGTAAATTTTACTCGAAGACTTGACTTCGAAGAAATACCACTAGAAACACGAAATCAAGATCATGTAGCTGAAAGGAGTAGAGAAAGAGTAAGATCAGAAATAGTCAAATTTGGGGACAATGCTGAAAAGGAAAATCTTAACCAAAGGAGAAGTGATCAGACAGCCAACAGAAACCGAAGTAGGGAAGGTCATCCTTGGCGTTCAAATAGGGTTGATCCAGATAGCCAAAATAATAAAGCCAAGGAAGGGAGATGATCTAGGAAAAGGGCTAGAAAAGATGGAGAATCTCTCTCTGAGTCCTCTAGTCAAGAAGCAATTAGCCAGAAGAGAGATGAGGATATAAGAGATGCCCTTAAAAAATTATTAGAAGAGATTGCTAAGGACAAAAATAAAAAATTCATAGACAAAAATCTCAAATTGGCTTTAAAATCTCCTTTCACTAGATCCATACAAGAATAGAGGATGCCCAGCAAATTTAAAGCCCCAAACCTGAAAAAATATGGTGGTGAAACTGATCCAAGAGCCCATGTTATGGATTACAAACATGCGGTAGAGTTACAAACTGGAAGTGATGAGGTGTTGTGCAGAGCTTTCATAGGATCTCTAGAAAGAGCAGCCACTAGGTGGTTCGATGGCCTAAAACAAAAAAGTATTACTAATTTTGGTCAGCTCGCTACTCAGTTCATGCAAAGATTTGCAGCAAGTATACCAGTAGAAAAGGGAATGCAATGCCTTGAAGCCATAACACAGAAAGAAGAAGAGCTCCTGAGGGACTATGTAGCTCGTTTCAATAGAGAAGCCTTGAAAGTTACACAGCTCGATCAACCCAGGGCAGTAGAGGCCCTGCAAAATGGAACTTTGCATATTGATTACTTCAAAGCCCTATGCATACATGTACCTCGCACTTTGGAGGAAGCCATGGCCATTGCCCAAAAATATATTAGGCAAGATGATGCCTATTACTTCAACCAATTTGCCAAGAAAAGAAGGGCCAATGAAGATTCCAAAGTGGAGAATAGAACTAAAAAACCAGAAGAGTCTAACAGGGAAATTCAGGGAGGAAGAAGAAGTGAGAGAGGTAGGCCACCTGGCACCTTAAACTTAATTAAGTTGACTCCACTCAGTGCGAGCCCAACAGAAGTTTTTACAACTTTTAAAGATCAAGATATCTGGGCTCATCCTCAACCAATGTTTACTCCACCAAATAGACGAAGTAAAAATAAATTCTGCTTGTTCCACAATGCCCATGGTCACAATACCAATGATTGTAGACAGTTACTGGAGGAAATTGAGAGATTAATCAACTAGGGATACTTGAATAATTTTGTGAAAAATGGCAGTGGAAATCAAGGCGAAGTGAACAATGATAAAGGGAAGCGAACTACCAATGACGGATCAGCATGAGTGATTAATTGCTTAACCGGTGGACTAAATGAAGAAGCAATAACCAGAAATAGGTGTAAAGCTTCCCAAAGAAAGAGTGAGGAGCCTGAGTTTGTCTTCTGGAATGGAAGTTCAATACCGACTTAAAGAGGAGATGGAAGCCAAATAAGACATCCTCACTCAAACCCATTAATCATTCAAACAGTGGTAGCCAATTTCTTGGTAAAAAGGGTGTTGGTAGATAATGGCAGTTGGGTGAACTTACTTACAGCCAAAGCATACAACAAAATGGGGCTCAGAGAAAGTGATCTGGAAGATATCAAAAATCCAGTTCGCACTCTCGATGGAACAGAAATACCATCGGTTGGGATCGCTAGGTTCTACCCCAAACTGTGTAACAGTGATGGCAAATTTTGTGGTGGTAAGATTACCACTGAGCTATAACATAGTGTTCGGAAGGCCTCTCCTTTATGATTTTGATGTCTCAACCAACGTCAGGAAACTTAAAATGACCATCCCCAAGCCGGATGGGGGAGAAATATGTGTCTATGGGACACAAGACCGAGGAGAGCCATAAAGAAAGAAACAAAAAAAAAGGCATCCACCTCGCATTCGTCAGAAGAGGTCGCTCTGGTCGAACCAACATACAGAATTCTAGAACAGAGGACCGAACTAGTAGAAAAATTGGAGAAAATACCAATAGTAGGAGAGAGATCAGGAAAGTGCCTATTAATTAACTCCTCCCTAAAAAGCGAACAAGAGCATCAAGTTCACCAATTTTTGTTAGACCGTCTATCTAGCTTTGCATGGTCTTCAGATGAAATAAAAGGGGTAGATCCAGGCATCATTACTCACCATCTCAATATTGATCCCTCATATAGACTGATAAAGCAGAAGAAAAGGTGCTTTGGTCTAGAAAGGCAAGCTGTGATAGATGAAGAAGTTTACAAATTAATGAAAGCGGGATTCATTAGGGAAGTACAATATCCAGACTGGCTCGCTAATGTAGTACTGGTAAAAAAAGTCAAATGGAACTTATAGAATTTGTGTAGATTTCAAAGATTTAAATAAAGTTTGTCCAAAAGATGCCTACCCCTTACCTATGATTGACAAATTAGTGGATTCAACAGCCAGATATGGATATCTATCTTCATTAGATGTAAAGCAGGGGTACCATCAAATCAGGATATGTCTGGCTGACGAAGAGAAGACTTCGTTCATAACTGAAAAAGGGACTTATTATTATATTTCTATGCCTTTCGGTCTAAAGAATGCAGGAACAACTTATCAAAGACTGGTAAATAAAATGTTCAAAGACCAATTGGGGAAAAACTTAGAGGCATATGTAGATGACATGATAGTCAAAAGCAGAAGCTTCGAGGAGCACCTGAAGGACCTAGACAAAGTAGTCGGGGTTATGAATGAGTATGTCATAAAGCTGAATCCAGAGAAATGTGCTTTCTTCATACAAGGAGGCAAATCTCTAGGGTATATGGTGAGTGAAAGGGGAATCGAACCAAACCCAGACAAAGTAAAGGCAATATTGGATATGGCAGCACCTCATAATATAAAGGAGGTACAGAAGTTAATTGGAAGAATCGTTACTCTGAGTAGGTTCCTGTCTTGGTCAGCTGAAAAATACCTCCCCTTCTTTATAAAATTGCGAAAGATATCTACCTTCGAGTGGACCAAAGACTGCCAATAAGCCTTTCACCAACTGAAAAAGTGCTTATTTATTTATCCGCCTCGGAGCAAACTATAAGCTCGGTTTTGGTCAAAGAAGAAGGATCAGTACAGAGGCCAATATACTACTTCAACAAAGTTTTACATGGGGCAGAATTGAATTACTCGCCCATAGAAAAAATAGCATATGCCTTGGTGTTATCAACCCGAAAATTTAAAATTTACTTGCAATCACACCAAGGTATAGTGGTAACAAATCAACCTCTACAAAAGATACTACATAAACCAAAACTTTCAGGGCGAATGTTGTGTTGGTCGGTGGAATTGGGTCAGCATGGATTACAGTACTGAGCAAGATCAGTCATTAAAGCGCAAGCACTTGCAGATTTTATATTTGAATGTTCCTTTGACACCGAAGTCTCAGAAGCTGAGGCGGAGGCAGATATAAGAAAGCCAAACCTAAAATAACAGAACTATAAAAATGAACTAAGCTGGGAGCTATTTGTTGATGGGGCTAGCAGTAAAGAAGGAGGCGGCATCGGGATAGTCCTGAAAAATGAACAAGGATTCATAATAGAATATGCTTTGAAACTTGGATTCGAGGCAACCAATAATATCACAGAATATGAGGCAATAATCCAAGGGCTAATGTTCGCAGACTACCTTCGTCTGATATCACTCAAAGTTCACAATGATTCTCAACTCATCGTCGAACAGATAGAGGAGTTCGAAGCCAAGGAACCCACCATGATCAAATATCTACAAAAAACCAAAGAAATAATCCAAAAGATGATCGACAGGGGGTCAAGCTATAGTTTTACAAAATCCCAAGAAATAAGAATAATAGGGCAGATGGTCTATCTAAGCTTGCGACAACACACCCAATCGAACTACTAGAAAATATCCTTATAGGGACTTTGGGACATTAAAGCATTTAAGAAGGGGAAGAGGTAATGGAGCCGAGTGAAGAACCAATATGGTTGGACCCAATTAAAGCCTACTTAGAGAAAGGAGAACTACCACAAGACCCTAAAGAAGCCAAAAAAAGTAAAACACTAAAGTGCTCACTTCTCTCTTCAAAATGACATACTCTACAAGCGAACATATTCTCTCTCATGGCTGAGGTGCCTGAAACCAAGTGAGGCAAAATATGTCTTAAGAGAAATACATGAGGGATGTTGTGAAATGCACATCGGTGGAAAAAATTCTAGCCGCAAAAGCAATTCGACAAGGGTACTTTTGGCCTAGAATGAAAGAAAAAGCTATTGTCTTCGTCAGAAAATGCACTCCTGCCAGAAATTTGAGCGAGGAAGACATATCCTTGCAGTGGAATAGATGCCTATTACCACCCCGTGGCCTTTTGCAAAATGGGGTATAGATATAGTGGGACCTTTCCCAACAGCCTCGGGACAAAGAAAATTCCTTCTTGTAGCAGTCGAATATTTCACCAAATGGGTAGAAGCAAAACCGCTCGCAACGATAACAGCTGACAAAGTAATTAACTTCTTATGGAAAAACATTGTATGCAGATTCGGGGTACCACACCAGCTTATCAGCAACAATGGAAAGCAGTTCGACAATACTAAAATAAGGACCTTCTGTTCAGGACTTAATATAAAACAGCATTTTTCCTCAATAGCTCATCCCCAGTCAAATGGACACACCAAAGTGACCAATCGAACAATCCTCCAAGGATTAAAAAGAAGGCTAGATTTGTATGGTAGGAGTTGGGTAGATGAGATTCACTATGTTGTATGGGCATACCGAACTACCCCAAGACAGCCCACAGGAGAAACTCCTTTTAGTCTAACATATGAAAACGAGACCATTATTCCAGTCGACTTCAGTCTGCCCAATGGAAGGATGCATTTCACTAATTGTGAAAACAATAATGAAGCAAGAAGACTGGACCTAGATCTTTTAGAAGAACTACGAGAAAAGGCTAGTATCAGAATGGTTGCATACAAATAGCAAGCCACAAGCTACTTTAATCAAAGAGTGAAGGCTAGGAGATTCAAAGAAGGAGAGCTGGTCATGAGGAATTTAAAAGCTACAAGCAAAAGAGAACGAACAGGCAAGCTAGCACCTAATTGGGAAGGGCCCTTCAAAGTTAGAAAAGTGATAGGACCAACTACTTATAAACTTGTAACAATGCAAGATGTCGAAGTTCCACATACCTGGAATATTCAACATCTCAAGAAGTTCTATCAATAAAATTATTTCTTCCCTCAAAATTAAAAAGTAGCTGAATACTAAAAACTGAAGATAAAAACACCTAAAGACAGCTCTCTGTTGAAAGAGTGAAAGACCTAAGAAAGGGTAGGAGAAAGTCCGCGAGACAAAAAGACCTAAGAAAGGCTAGACGAAAGTCCGCGAGGTAGCTCTCTAATGAGAGAGTGAAAGATCTATGAAAGGCTAGGCGAAAGTCCGCGAGGCAGCTCTCTATTGAGAAAGTAAAAGACTTAGGAAAGTCTAGGTGAAATTCCACCAGGAAGCTCTCTGTTGAGAAAGTGAAAGACCTAGGAAAGGCTAGGCGAAAGTCCACGAAGCAGCTCTCTATTGAGAAAGTGAAAGACCTAGGAAAGGCTAGACGAAAGTCCACGAGGCAGCTTTCTATTGAGAAATTAAAAGACTTAAGAAACTAGATGAAAACCAGTAAGGTAGTTCTTTGTTGAGAAAATTGAAGTACCCAAATTCAAACGAAGTCGACAAATGCAGAGCAACTCTTTCATTAGTCACAATAATCCTAACTCGATAAAAAACTATTTGATCATCGAGAAAGTTAAAAATTCAAGTGCTAACAAGCACGAGGTAATTCTCTGTTGAGAGAACAACAATTTTAGCAAGACAATTTTTTATCAAGACAACAGACAAGTACTAAGCATAAAAAGAAGAAAAGCGAGTGCCTAGTTTAAAAACAACCAGAAAAACTTAAAATACTGAGTATAATTCAAGAAAATAAATCAAGCTACATAAATGTAAATGTACGAAGTAGTGAAAGAAAAATATCAACTTGTATTAATTGTTGAATTAATTACAAAATCAAAAGGAAAAAAGAAAATATCATGAGGCAGAAGAATGCTGTTGAGAACTTGGAGAAGCCGAAGGAGTCGAAGCAGAAGCAAAGCGAATTGAACTAGAAGAGGCAGGAGACGAAGCCGAGCTAGCTGGTATAAATACACGCTTCGGTACATAGGCAAGGACCTTAGAGAACTTTGTAGCACAAGCATCAATAGCCATATTATAGCAGTTTATAGCTCATGCTCTAGAATCCAAAGCCAATAGTCGCTTGTACTTATAAGAAACTAAGAAGTAGTGAATAATTGTAGCCTTCTCCTCTCCGGCCCTCCTACGGAGACACTTAGAGCTATCCAGCTTCGTTTTAAGATCCTCGATTTGCTTCTTAGCAATTTCAAAATTCTTCATCAAAACAGGATAATCTCCAGCTTGCTCCCTAAGATTAGACATCTCAGCCTTCAATTTTTCAGCTTCAAATCGGAGCTCCTCTATGACCTTCTGTCGATCCAAAAGATCAGAGTCCTTGCTCTTTAACTCGGCCTCAAGATCTGTTAACTTGGCAGATAAGCTTGCTGATAGTCGTTCCAATTCTTCAGTCTTTTGAGTAAAAAGGCCTTTGAAATGATCTCTATCTGCAGTTAAATTCTTCGTTTTAGAGCGCAAGACCTCTAGTTCGGACAAATCCACTTGCTTTTTTTTCTCTTCCTCCAAGGCTGCTCGCAGAGAAATGATTTCGGAGTTTAGCTTCTCTTTCATCTCTTGACTGGAAGAGCGAAGAGATAAAAGGGCAGTATTATGTTTGTTTATTATATCTTGATTAGAAGAGAAGGATCGTCGCACCACTGATCGGTAACGAGCAAACTCATTCAACTTCTCTCCAAACTTTTTATTGAGCCTCGTCAACTTAAAAACAAAATGAAAGCGAGGTCAAGATAAAAAAAATAAAAAATAAAAAAATAAAAAAGAGGAAGAAGAAGAAAATATGAAAAAAGGCATACCTCATCTAGAGTTGACTCAGAATCCAACAAGAGCTGTTAAGGAAAAACAGGCTCTAAAATCAAAGGGGCTTCAAATTCAGTTCGTCCAAGAGTAGATGAAATACTCTCATCTAAGATTTCACCTCGAGGAGAGAAAGACACAGGGTCAGACTGAGGGACTGATTCCCTTGTGACATTTCCCCTGGTCTCAGGTCCTAGGGTGACATCGGTTTGTACATTATCAGGGATTTCACCCACTACGGGATCCATTACAATCACCACATCTCCCCCGCCTTCCTTAGCAGCCACCGAAGCATGCCCTGCATCATCTACAATGGCTTCAAAAAGCATATTGGGGTAAGAGATGGGAATTGCAGAAGAAGGAACGAAGTGGTCTACTTGATCCATATCACCCATAAAGTATTCCATAGAAATAACTTGAGGCAGGACACCAGGAGTTGGTGTTGGGGTCGTTTGATCCAATACTATTGTTGGAGTAAGACTCCGGACCCTCAATTGCTACAAAAAAAAAAAAGAAAAAGAAACAAAGAAACAAAGAATTAACATGAAACATAAGGATGAGGCACAAACAGAAAAATAGATAGAAACATGCAACACCTACTAAGTTGAAGAGATCGTCACAGTAGAATGTTCGAGAAGACTCACTGCAAGTAAGAAACATACCTAAATTGGGTTCTGGATCGCCAATAACAGAAGGTTCGCCAATAAGGGTAGTCTCCATGCGAATAACCTCGTCAACAATTTGACGAGGTGGGACTTTCTCTCGAATTCGTTCAACTATCACATCAAAAATCTGATTATTAACGAGCTAGTTTCTGAAAGGTTCAGAAGTAGTTTGCTCAGAAGAGAAAGGAGAATCACTTGCTGATTTTCGTACAAGCTCAAAAACTGGAAGCCCGTCCTCACCATCACTAGAAATAGTAACAAGAGGATCTTGAGAAGAAAAGGTTGTGAGAGCCAAGGTAGTGTTAGTAAATGGAGCCACCTCATCTACTGGCCTAATTATTGAAGAAGTTACAATCACTGACTTAGCAACCAAAGCAGTCTCGACAGTTATCTTGGTTTGAGAAGAACTGGCGAACACCGCTTTCACTAGTCTCCTCTTCTTTTTGGGAATTGGATTGAGGAAAAGATGCTTTCCTTTTCTCCCCAGTAGACAACTCATCGCCCCAGTCAGTAGCATTGGTAGCTCGAAGCTCACTAGTTCATTCCACCAGAATTGGGAGGAAGGCAGCCTCATTGTAAGGTGAAGGGTTTAGGCTTAGGCCCTTCGATAATTCGTGAATTTTCTTGTAAGAATTATCCTTGTTAGTAAGCCAGACTGCAAAAACAAGAAAGAAAAGTCAACAAAGAATAAACTTAAGAAGCAAAAATGAAGTTAAAAAGAGGTGAAAACTCACCCCTAATGTCCTTAATGACGAGATGCATAGTCTTACCTCGTGCATCCTTAATACGAGAAGCAAAGTCAAGCTTCCCCATATCATAGGAATAGTCATCCTTTATAAGGGTCTCAATTGCGATGATTTCTTCAGGCAGGAGGTTCATGGGGATATCAAGAAGACTGTAAACAATAGGAACTTGGAAGGCTCCTCGAAAGCTAAAGCCCTCGCCGCTATGGAATTGTTCATTAAACACCACTGTGGCGAATTTAGTGTGCCAATTGTTCACCTTATTCGGCTTATTCACAAACAGATTGCACCCAGATTTTGAGCTGATACACCATACTCGCCGGTCACCAGAACGAATGAATTTGAAAAAGCATTGGAACATCCTTGCAGTAGGGCGAAGTCCTAAGGCTTTACAGATCACCTCAAATTGATGCAGGTCTTGAATCGAGCTAGGTGAAAGCATCATTGGGTTAATACAGAAGTAATTGAAACATTCCACCAAAAAAGGGAGATGGTGGAAACCTCAAGCCAGTTTCAAATTGATGATAGTAGAAGATAATATGATCATTGTCCTTAGTCATCTCAGTGGTGTTAGGGATACTGGGATTGACAAAAATTTTGTTAGAAGATTTTGGGAAGTCCACCGTAAACTTCTCTTGATCTTTCAAGTTTTCGACAAACCCACTCAGATCTGTGTTCTTCAAAATGGAGGCAACGTCGCCCCAAGCATTTTCCAAGTTAGTTTTGATAAGAATTCTCATCTTTCTTTAGAGCCATTGCAATGAGAGGAAGAAAGAAGATGAGAAGAAATGAAAATAGGAAAAAACTAAGAAAGTAAAGAGAAGGATAAGAATTCTGGAAAATTTGATAATGCAAGAAGTTTCAAAAAATGAAGAAGAAATGGTTTTAAAAAGGAACAAAACCCTATAACTGATTAATCATTTCAAATACAAAATAGGCGGCAGGGATAGAATATGACCCTGGAACTTCAGCGCTGGGATTGCGCCACGTGTGTAAAAGGTACATCAGCATTAAATGACTGAACTTGGGACAGGCGCAAAAAGATATGCCATGCACTTTTGAGATTCTAAACAAAAAATTAGAGCCTTGAACTGAAGAAAATAATACACTGAGGCAAAGAGAACCAGATCATCCAGATATTAAAATGAAGAGCCGAACTATTTCAACTGAAGTCCGCAAAAATCCTAACTTCGCTGAAACAGGGTATCACAACCCGACTTTCGAGCCACGACGATCCTAGGGCATGGGTAGGCTTAAGGCCACCAAAAACCCGTAGGAACCTCATCGATCCATCGTCTATAACCATATCATGCAATCTCCCAAGATCAGAACCAGACAACCATGCTAATCCATTCTCATCAATAACATTCATAATTCAAATATAATATTGTCTTGCAATAAACTTAATGTCTTACGGACCCAAACAATACTAGACAATATATATACCATTCAATACATTTACCATGAAGTATCTAGATGTTCACATTATCATCATCTATACAAAATAAATATTAAGAATTGAGCTATTACATTAATCAATTGAGTTTCTGAGGACTGAAGAAGAAGGACGCCTCGGGAACTTAACCAATAAACTAAAGCTCCCCTGAAAAAAAATATAATCGATAATGAGATAAGGCAGTGAGTAAGGATTATACTACCATAACCTATGAAGCTTGGTGATTCAAGGTCGGTTTACAATAACAGTTCATGGTTCACATTTCAATAGCAATAACCAATCAGTTCAATAATAATAAATGATTGGATTCAATATCAATAAGCAATAGTTTCAATGTCAATAATCCTATGGTTCAAATTCAATACACAATAGTTTCAATAATATCAATCGATTGGGTCAATAACAATAACATATCATATTCAGCAGAATCATATCAGTACAGTATGAGAATCAAGTAACTATGTCTTAACGTTCTTCATATAATGGTATTATGCTTAAGGCATTACCGAGAACTAAGGCATAGCACTTACTTATCATATCAATATCGAGGTAGAGGCTCATCTTATCGGAGCATACCCTCATCTCTGCGCAAGATTGATCAAATCTCACGGCTAGGGCGACAAGTCCTCCATGGCTAAGATATGGATACTTTCCTCTATCCACCGAAGTACATTGTGCACAACTCCTTATGTTTTACCCCACATCAAAATTAGGGATTTCTGCTTTCGGGTTCAATAATCATATAAAGATACATAATGGTAATCAAAAACATAGATCATAAATGGATCATATATCATGGTTTCAATCAATGTCAAGAAGAATTTAACAATTGGGTTCATGTATACAATAAATGGGATATCTCAAGGATAGATCAAATAGCAATTATCAATAAACAATTCGGTGGTCATGAAAGAATTAGGCATTTATGCCTTAGGTTCAAACACAACCATAG